>JAQFYZ010001403.1:0-23999 GCA_034695085.1 Cylindroiulus punctatus | reverse complement strand
TCCTGATATAACCCATACATGTCCCAGCCATATATGATTCCATACATGGCCCTATTAACTTTTTCCACCCGGGATGGCTTCTTGGATGCGCCAATTTCGTCAAACCCATGGTGTGTTTCACTCACTCCAACGTGTAATTTGCACGGGTGTTTTAATCGAACGGTGCAAAGGACGTGGCATTAAATCTGAGAACCTGGTATCGCAGTTTTCACATTTTTGTATTTTTTTTTTCAGCTGCCAGGCATGCCCCATCTCTCTTATGAATCATGTTAGCGTGGTGGCTCCGATTGGCTGCATGGACGCACTTCTGTAAGTTGAATATCCAGTTCGATTTTCATTTGTCAAACTATTCTATAATAAATATTTGGGGAGTTGCCCTTGCGGGGGAAACCATGCAGTTAGTGCTCCAGCGTCTCCTGCATCCCCGAGCCAAAAGTCCTACAACACCATGTTTACTGACAACATGTGACTTTTGAGGCAATCCGCTGTAAACTGCGCTATTTCAAAATATCCAAACATGCAAAATTTGCAAAAGCAGTTTACTGGCTTTGCAATCCACTTAAGGTCAGAATAATATACATAAAAATTCGCAACGAAATGTCATCAAATCGAAAAAGTAATAGGGACAAAAATCTTGCAACACAAGAATATTGACCTGCAATTTGATCAAGTTGCAGGTCAATATTCTTGATGACATGATGACGACATGATTGATGTCCATAAGCAACTCCCATTTTTTGTTTGTTAACATTATCCCCACGCATGAGGGACATTTTCTTCCAAATTGCACATATGTGTACTTCGAATGTCCAACTTAATGTGTTTCTCTAGGACTGGGGACTTACTGTCCCCCTTACTGTCCCCAATAGTTTAGCTATACTATCGCATTTTATTATTTATTAGTATTGTATGTTTTTACTATATACTATATTATTATTATACATATTATTTTATATATTAGCGCAATATGTGCTACTGTTTGGGCACCATTTCGCCTTTGAGGCTTCGTGCCCTAAAACCGAATGTCAAACTTGTTCAATCTTTTCTCGTTTCCCAAATATCTTTTGAATGGGATTAAGGTATGGAGGTTCCACACCACAACAGTATGTCGATATATACCCATGGTGTTTAAATAGTATTTTATTTAATTCCATGGGATGACGCACTATCATGATGATATGTGTAGTTACCATCCCTGACATAGTGATGTGTTGTTGGTATCAGGTGTTTAGCTAACATATCAATATAAATAGTGGCATTTATTGTTTGCTTCATAACTAATAATCTCCCAAAGTTATGGACTGTTCAATTCTCCCAAACTGTAAAAACTAGAAGCTTGAGATTTTGCATGGATAGGCCTTGAATGTCTAAACCTTCCCCCAGGTAACGTTGGGTGTGATGCTAGTAACTAGTAAATTAGCTCGTGTTTATTACTCGTAACACCAATTCGACTTGTTTCCATCAGAGGCCGGAATTTCGTTTTATTAGCTCGATGCTAGCTGTACGGGCTTCCTCACACACAGGATTTCCTCGCATTCTGGGAGTTCCGTTTTCGATTAATTCTGCGTTTTCAATCGAATAAGCCATTCGGTTGAAAATATGAAAAATCCAGTTAGCCTAAATGGCAAATCCTGTTAAAATCTGGCGGCGCATTGGAGCGACCCGGGCACGGGAAATCCCATCGGACCAGGCCCTGCCTTTATAACGAAGCTGTGGTAACGCCACCTGAGAGCCTTTCGGTCCCAATCTGGCGGATCTACATGCATTATGCCAATTCCTACTAGATGTAGAAAATATCGCATCTTGGAACTGAGACTGCGCGAATACAATGTTTGAGCAAAAGCAATTTGCTCCCTGTGAATGGTGGGGGAAACGCATTTGAACTTGCTTGCTTCAGTAAATTTCAAGTTTTAACAAGTGAAATATGCAAAACATTATCACTGGTAAGTTTTCTCGATACAACATGGCGTCCACCAACCTGGAAAACATGAAAGCTCAGAGAGTTTAAATAGGAGCCTGGCACCTTTTCAGTATCGCCATTTTCTGCTGCGTTTGGTCATTCTGATTTTGAAAAATCAGCTGAAAAATGATCGCCTAATAATCGGTTATTTTCGTTCATATTAGTACTCCATTTAACTAAAATCTGTTTGGCAATAATTGCCATGAAAATGTTACTGGCCACTAGGACTGCATGTCTTTCATCTTTAAAATGCGTTGTATATGTGACACCAAATATGTGCACACTTTGGAATAATGTTCTGCTCAAGGCACTCAGTCTTATGCTTCCTGTCCTCTCGTTATTGTTTAGCTTAATTTTGGTCTTAATTTGGTTTACCAATTTTCGTTGTGAGAAGTCAGGGGCGTGGCTAATTTGCGCGAGGGATTATTTGGATATTGGAAGGTGTGGATGGGTAGGTTGAATTGCGTAGTTTGGTCGAAGTGAAGTAGCTCCACCTTAGGTTAGGGCAGATTAGCAATTTGCAAAAATGCATCCCCACCTGCAGCAGAGCACTCACAGGATGCTGACTGCTGAGCCTTTGTAAGCACTGGCCAAGGTGATCGAATATCGCTTTTCTGTTGCAAAATATAGTTTCGTAATTGCAGCGTGTGCTAAACGAGCTGTAATTGCGTTTGATTCATTGTTCTTTGTTGTGAAAGTGATTCGGTGAACCCAGCAACGATGGCCGAACACGCCCTGTGCTTTGGCATGATGCCCTCCAAGTAGGACACGCCTTTTGATGCGTTCGACGAACGAAGCCCTTAAGTATAATTAGGCAGAATTGCGTCGAAGCAGGCTGGAGGCCATTGGAGCATCTGGAGGAGAGAAAATAACCGAATTAGAGAAAAAACTAACCCGACTAAAGCCCTGACGTCTCCGAGGCCTGCAGCCCGAGTTCAGCGCAAAAATAGCCCGATCAATCGATAATGGTAACAATGTTTCGGATTTCTGCAACGTGCTGGGATGGGAATATGCAGAACGTCGAAGCGAATTCCATTATTGAGGAACAGATTTGAAAGTGAGAGATTGACAGGGGGCTTGCAATAATCACATAAGACGCGCTGGATGCAAATGCGGCAGGGATGCATTCTCTGCTACTGTCAAGATGTGCGTATCTGGCACCCCTGGCGAAATGTAACGCGGTTATCGACTGATGGAGAAGACGTTGCACAGATTGCCCCCCGGAAAATTAATTGTCGGTTAGGTCTGTTGTCTCGGTGCATCTTTGGCTTTGCTTCGCCAGGGGCCAAATCGTGGCAGCCAATGTGACCACGGGCCCATCATTCGTCATGTTTGGACGAAAAGACCAACTATGTCTGTTTGTCTGTGGCTTTTTGCCATCTGTGTGACCAATTGCCAAGTCCGAAATCAATATTGTTATCCTGAATCAGCTACATGTCCATGGCGACCCGTGTGCAGTGTGATAGTTATCAATGCTAAGCCTGGTTCACTTTGGAAACATGTTAAGAGAATTAACATGTTTCTGGTGATACATGTATGCGTGCAGGGTTGCCACTGATCTGCAAAACCAGTGTAAAACAATCGGATACAATTTGTGGAGATTTTAAGAGATTTTAGGGATTAGAAGAAACAGTTGTTGGAGAAACAATTCTGAAACTTCAGTGTGGCATTTTTTCACTGCAAAAGTAATATTTTCAAGTTAAAATGCTCAAATGCAATAAAGGTTTGGTTTTATTTTAATCTTTGTACTAAATGTAGTTGTTTTCAGATCACCGAGTAATGTACGAGTTACAAAACTTCAACATTTAGGTCAGGCAAAGTCCGGCAATATTATTGGCTCCATCAGCAAAGTCAGGAAAAGCTGTGATTATTTTGTTAAAAGTCAGGCAAGGCAGTTTTGAAAAATTGATGGCAACCCTGTATATGCTTCATTAAACATGCTTTCAGGGGCATGTTTTTCAAACTTGTTGCTACAAACACAGTCTCCACATTAACAGCAGAAACATGATGTTCAGGCACACCACTCGGCATAATTATTTTGTATCCCAGCTGTCTGGTCTTTATCAAATTTATCTGACTTTAACGTACGTGTTAGCAAAATTGCCGCAAAATAATAACAAAAGCTTTTTTATCAGAAAGAGCCAAGTGACGTGTTTAGCAGTTCACTTTAGCGTCATCAAGCCATATGAAGCCAAGGCCCTACAGTTCCCATGTGGTTCGAATGGAAACAGATTTTTTCATTTGATGTTTAGAGCCTGCAGAGGATACAGGAAGATGTTTGCAGAAACAGCCAACGTGTTTCTGCAGATATGTTTGCTCACCAGAAATGAGAAAGCATTTAAAGGAAATTTGTTTCCAGAAACCATGTTTTTTGGAAAACGTGTGGTCCAGGCTTTAGTCAGAGTAATCTTGTTAACAAGAAACTAAATGGAGAAATTTCAGATGCTCATTGCAGGCTCTATCAAGTTGCCAGTATAACAATGAACATATTTGGTGCAAGTGGTGCAATCATTGGTGCCCTAGTTTAATTGTCTTTTGCGTGTTACCCTGCTGGCACGTCAGCGGCTGGCTCCGTTTGATCATGGCAAGTAACATTTGTTTTTAGCATCTCAGAGCAGTGGCACGCCATCTCGTTCCCATGCTTTCATTTGTTTATCGACGTTTCTACGAAACGTGAACTTTTAGTTGGGTCCTCTGATAGGAATTAGACCACATCAAACATTTCCCATGTCAGGGTTCTTGCCAATCTGATATATCCAAGTAAATCTTGGCAAATCGATTATGGTTAATGGCTTGTCGGTGCCTTATTGGCCATTTCGTGAAGAGTAAACCGCTGGAATCTGTTAAGATCATTTCATGTGGGATCTTAATATGTAGCACATGTAAGGGTTATTTCCCTTCATAGGCGCCATTTTCGATTCTGGCGGTTACAGCGCCGCCTGCTGGTACTCCTTGTGAGCTAAATACATAAATGCATGAAATTCAAAAATTTCCCCATTGTTACTCTGTAACAGCTTCTTTTAAGTTTGAGTTGGGATACGACTTCATGATGCATTCTGATATAGTTGACTTACCTGCGTGTGTTTTGTTTGCTGCAATTTTGCTGCACATTCTGTCTATATATTTCATTTTACTTTTCGTTTTCCGTCCTTCTTGCTGCAACATTTTGGTACTTGTGAAAATTTAACTGTAGACGCTGACTGTAGGTGTATTGAATTGATTATACAGTATATGCCTAACATCTATGCGCCCTGATTTTTTGTCAGGTAAATTTGGGATATTACACCTAATATTGTGGTGTGACTAGGCCTGAAATCGATTTTTCCTTCCTATTGCATTATTCACTGTTTTGGGTATTTATTATAAAAATCCCTTTTTCATTCAATTAGGTTTCATCAAATATTCATTCGCTAATTACGCTCAGATACTCGAATGCTGAACTGTCAAATAGCATTTGGTGCTTCGAGGATGCGATTTAGATTTTCCACCGCTTACGGGGACGGATTATTTTCCGAGGGATTGGCTGTGCAAGCCGAAAGATGCTTGCACTAATGTGCTTTAGTCGTAATTTTAATGGGCCGCATCCTTATTTACAGAAATATACGGAAAAAAACCTTAAAGGATTATTAATTGGGGTAATGGTTTTGCTTTTTGCAACCCCATTATCAACCTTTTCAGCCTTGCATAATGGATGCATGACAAAAGATGTAAAATTGGTTTCTTATGAATATGTATGGTAGTTATCAGGCGTACTCTTTTCTTCAATGTTAATTTAAGGGCATTTCTGCCCAATGGAAAAGTGACGTCTTGCAGTGTCAGCCAATCGCCAACGCGCTATCTTTAAAAAAGTCTAAAAAAATAAGGTTAGAATTGCTTAATTATCACTTTCCTGGTATGTTTTTGATCCATTTCATTCGCTCGCCGTTTGGATGGTCAATTTTCGCCACCCCTCTTTTCCGAAATGTGCTACGCAACCGCCAGGTGGCGTCGGTGTACGCATGTGTAATGGTGGCTGCATTGCCCATTCCGGGAAAGAGCCTCGCGAAGTTGACGCGTTGAATTTCAAATGAAGTAAAAAGGTGGAGCTGTGGAAATTGACCGAATGTTTACCAGTGCAGTGCCAATTAACAATCCGTTCCTTACTTCTTGAAATTTGCATACAAAACAGTGAAGATGTTGCGAAACGTCACATTTTCATAAACCCGGAAGTGGGGGCGGCAGTACTTTTAAAGATGGCCTCCATTTTCTTATTTGTGGCATGTTGCACTTGACCACGGATTTTCTTTCGCGAATCTGTTGATGGTGCATGTCGAGGGATCAGTTTTGATCGATTATTTGCCACCATCTTTCCCTGCTGTGTTTAATTGATAAGTTTGAATCTCTGTTTGTATATAGCTTTCTAGACCTTGTTCCAGAGTGCTTTATGCGCAGCCAAAGACATGGTTCTATATTTCTTTTTTAAGCGCGTACATTTTCGGAGTTTGGGGTAGAGAACGAGGCATTTGATAGCAGTTAATTCTTTGGTTTTGAACTATCATCCATCAAGTGTTTTTCGAGACAGCTGCAGCTAATGGGAAAACTGGAAAAGTAGTGGGTCCGCTCTTTCTTATAGGTTTATGTTATTATTGCGTAGACCCCAATACTTAAGCTTGTAATCCCCGTCTTTTACTAAGTCTTTACGAGCAGCAGACAGGCAAGAAAAATGGCTGAAATTGTCTGCACTAAGGCATACCCAGCTGTATTTATTGTCGATTCGCGTGGCTTGTTTGTCTTTTTGAGCTAAAGCTACCTGTAAGCTGGTTTCCTTAAAATGATTTTGTAGCCTGGCTTAAAAAGAGCAAGTTCGATAATTCATGTGATCAACCATTTTCCCACTAAATGCATTACGATAAAATATTGAATTACGACAATAAAATAGAAAGCGATGCTACTTTGTGCACAGGGATGACAAAGCTTTATCGGGCTAAGCTGCGAGGGACATCCATCAGTTACTGATGATATTGTTTTGTTGCAGTGTGCACAGATCATATCCCTGGCTTGATAATTGAATTTTTAGTTGTCCATTTACTGTATATTGTAAATGCTCATGTGCTGCACAGCAAATCCACATGGTCTTTCCTTACGAGGGACGTCCATCAATTACTGATGATATGCCATAGTCACATGACCAAGCACACATCAAGTCAAAGATTTAATATTTGTTCGGAAACTGTCCTTAGTAATCCATTTTCTGTACATTGCAAATACTCGTTCTGAGTACAGTAAATCCACAGGATTTTTTTTTTGCTGGCAAGGTTGAGTGTATATGTTGTGTTAAATTGTCTGATTTTAGCAGTGTATAACATATTCTTAGCTGGCTATCCTTCATTACTGACACTGTTTGCATCCAAGCTTGAAATCACCTTAAATAAAGGTTTTTGATGCATTCCTTAGACTGTCCTAAAGCCTGTATGTTAACAAGGTGATTTTTGGCTGTTTGAGTAGCCAAATTCCTGTCATTGCACAATCCTTACAAATGAAATAACCGTTTTAGATGAAATTCGATCCAAATGGACATTGAAACGCATTGGAAAGTAATTGAAAAAAAAGTAAAGGGAAATTTGGACTTTTAGACCTTCTTTTCCCCATGGCGTCTTCCTCATAAACCGCAAAAAAAGTTGTTCTGAGGTTTCATCTTTTCATGATTATGAATTCCCCGGATTGCCGTTGTTATGAGGATGCTCAGAACGCGTTTCTGCAAAATAGCAAAGAGCGAGGACTATAGCAGTAAAAATTGATTGTTTTTATACGGTTATTGTTCTTGGACAGACACGAATGGCTGGTTTGGGACATGGCTTGCTGGGCGCGTTGGACTTCTACAAGTCCAGCGTTGCATTTTTAGTTGATGCACTGTAAAAAAATTTTAATTTGCCGCACAATGGGATGTTGGTTTACACAACCAAATCTGTAGATGCTATTTACAATAAAACAAATGCTGTGAAAAAGCTGATATTGATCACATTTGACCTTGAAAACATCCCAAAATTTATCAATTTTGACAGAACCAATGATGTGAATAATTACAGAATGCTCAGCTTATTGCATGGTTGGCTAGGAGTTTACTTCGAATCACACAGCAGCCAGTAGCTGTACATTTTAAAGCTAATGAACGCTGTGAATATAGATCCCATTTTTGCGTTTAACATTCCGACCCAATCGCAGCCATTCAGCTCAACTGGTCCATCATTCGTCCAACCCTGGATTCCCCCACGACTCCGAATTTCCCCCCATCTGCCATTTATCTTTGCAATACCCTACAAATGGCCACTTTAGCCTCTTTAGGGCACTTTTATAACGCGCACCGGCACGACGTGCGTATAAATAAGAACAATGGGAGAATTTAGCCTTTTTCAAGATTCTGATCATGACCTCGCCATGCAGAGGCTGCATATCAGATAAGCGGTTTTTTTATATCGCGAAATTTTATATTTGGCAATTTTTTTTTTCCTTCTCTCATCCTTATTTGGTCCCGTAAGGTCGTGTAGTTAGGAAGATGTTCCATCTCCCCATCCAGCCACCCTAAAATCTATACTTGAATTTGATGGCCCATTAGAATATGAAGTCGTTTTGTCAATGGCTTTCTTGAACAGCCAAAGGTGAGGCTTGGCGTCAACGGAGTATGACTGGAATTTAAATTCTGGGGCCATTTTGGGGGAATTATCGCCAGCACGCCCAATCGCCCCTTGCATGTTCCTTGCAGGACTTATTTTTCGAATCCACGGGCCCCACCAATAAAACGCCAGACAACCATCTAAATGCGTGAGAATGAGTTCATAGATGGCATATTGGTTGAAGTATTAGCGCCATCTATGGCGCGTTTTATTCAGCCACTAAAAACGGCTAGAGAAAAGAACGCACTGAAATTGCTTATGAGGGTCGGATTTGCCTCCAGGCTCCAGAGAACCAGACACTCGTTTACATAACTCAGTTTTATGCAAGAATACAAGTCAGTGTGTGCAGGGTTTTCTACTTAGAACTTTGCACTGCAATGATGGTGTATTGCATGCTTATGAACTTTTGGGGCTGTGCATTTTTGGGCCATCGAAAAAGTCGACCCCTAAGGGTTTCCCCTGACCTGGAAAACCTAGAATTGTTAGGGATATTGGATTGACTTGAAAAGTCAGTGGAAATGAATTTTCTTTCAAAAAGTTATGGAAATTAACAAATAAAAATGCATTTTACTTTGCATGTTATGCATGCTAATGTAAAGCTCAATGTATGAGAAACAGTTCTGTGAAAAAATTGTAATAAGTTTGCAGTTTCCTTGTAAAAAGTTTTTCCATCTCAACCCTGTTTATAATGCTGTACAGTTTGTATATAATCAGAAATAAACCTGTACCTTGGTAGAATAAGGGCATATGTCGATTTTATTGACCTTTTGGGAAATGACAGTTAGTTAGGCACAATTGACATTGGTCTATTTTTAAACATGCGCTAAATCTGAATACATGTATATGAACTGTAGGTTTTTAGCCATATTTTTGAATTATAAAATTCATTATCCATACAATTGTAGTGGACATAGGTAAAAATCGACAATTTTGGACATTATCCCCTTTTCTCACCATATGGCATGCCTTACATTAGCACAATTCCTATAATTGCATTATCAGTGGTTTGTCTAGCGAGGAAAATTTCTTTCAAAACTTGGAATATTCAGGGAAGTTGAAAATCATCTCATCTTCCTTAGAGATGCTAGTGTCTCGCAAGAAATCAGTAGGCCTACCCACTCTTTAAGTTGCTTAAGTTTGGAGATTTTACGAACAAGGGATGATGCTGAAGCTGCCCATCAAATCAAGTGTACACATTGACAAATTATTTTACTCGACATGTCCATCAATGTTTCCATTATTTTCTACACCCTCAAATTCCACCAAAATCTAACAGTGTGTGAACTAAGGTCACAATAAAGGCAATTTTGCGAGTGGTCGTTAGAGAAAGGTTTCGCTGCCCCTATCATGGCTGGACATGGAACGGAGCCTTTGATGCTATAACTTGATTTTAATATCAGCAATCAATGACCAAATAAAGAGTGATCAGCTGTGACATAAAAATAAATAATCCCTACTTATAATCTTGTTTAATTTGAGTGCTTGGTCTAATTACAGGCTAATTTGAAAACGTGGATGACGAGGGAGCCAATTAATAATCAACGCTTTAGCTCGTTAGAATAAATGCTCACTGTCATATATGTTGTGATCGCTGAATCAAACTCAAATCCAGACATAGAAAACGTCAATATCCGACTTCACATGACTCCAATGGCTTGATATCGATTAGCAATCCTATTCACTTATGTTTACTGTTTAATAACCATTGGAATTGTTTTGACAAATTATTAATGGCTGGAAAGGGATTGTGTTTTATATTTGTTTTGTTCCATATTGACAGCTTGTTCAAAGTTAGATGAAACAACGCTTTCTGTATCAACCATGGTGTGCTCTACGTTTGTAGTGAATGGAAAAAGAGGATTATATTTAAAATTTAAAAGGCAGACTCCAAAATCCCCACAAATGTGCATCTTCATTTGGCTGATTCTAACTGGGGTTTTAATTCATGCAACGCAAACAAGCGAGTAAGCTTATTGGGAGAGCAACGTTCTAAAATATTGCGTTCTGCAGGAAAGTTTTGAAAATTTCCATATTTATAGTTATCTCTAGGAATAACGAGCACGCCGCAAGATGATGCTAATGATGTTAGCCAAACTAGACCATTAGACCTACTTTATTTCGAGCGCACACATGACTTTACTAAAGGATGTTACTACATAAATATGTTAAATTTGACGTAAGGATGCTGGCAAACTTTTGTTTCTCGCAAGTCTGTTCTGCACAGAGAAAACAAGTAGGGTATGAAAATTAGGGAGTTATAAGGTAGTAATTGGAATTACTCTGTTTACATGCAGACTTTAAGATGACTTAGTCTAAGATGCCATGCATGGGAACGTGAAGAACCTTGCACTTTATTTCATTCTCCACTAACATGGCCCATCACGTGCTGCTAGTAGGGTACTGAGTTGAATTGAATTGAACATTCCCACCACATGGCATCTCAGGTGCTGACTGTGGGTGTAATGAATTGAATTGACCTGAACATGATTTACTAATTGGCTTGTTAACTTAAATTGAGTTTAGGTGGGGTGGATTGTTAGAAGGCATCTTAAACCAAGCAAGTTTGTTTAATGTTCTGTTAAGAATATTAATTTGATAGTTAAGTGCAGTATGTCCTGAAACTTAAGAAATGTTCCATTCACCATCATCATTACCAAGTTAAGGTCAGTGTTGCGTTTTGTAGTTTTGCAACATGGTACCGTAATGCTTCCTGTCCACTTGTAATTTTTGTCTAATTTTGGACTTGATTTTTTCTTAATTTTCTCTTAAGAAATAAATTACAGAAAACTAGGGAAAAATACGTGTAGAGCTCTGCTCTACTTTAGGGTCAATCATATCGCAGCATTAATAAAATTAAGAAAATTAGGGCGGAGCTACAGCCAGTGTTGCCAGACACGGCATGCATTAACTGGGAATTTCCCGGCGGCGCTTTGGCCAATAGACATCTTTTGCTACACTTTCTTTTTGTGGCGCTGACCATACTTAAGAAAATTAAAGATTGGCATGTGGGTAGGATCTGAAAATTAGGAAAGCCAACTTAACACCAAACTTAAGCCGAAAAATTACAAGTGGAAAGGAAGCATCAGGTGTTGAATAATTACATGCAGGCCCGATTTGCAAGTTTCATGTTTCGAAACACAACATGATAGTTCCTAACATAGAATTTCTGCTAAACTTCTCCGCTGCATAACGCTCGCTGGCTGGATTCATAATGAATTCTTTTCACGAAAAATCGGATTAAATATTGTATCGAATGATATGATTGAAAACGCAATCAGTGTGGGGGAAGGAGCGCAAGAAGGACCTTATCAGCAATTTGGAAACTTGGAAACGCCATAAGTTGAATCATTTACAATCAGAGGGAAAAATGCGCTGGAATTGTAAGTCGTGCATGGAAATCGTGTTTGGAAATCTGATAATACGTGAATGTATTTGTAACCAACTGGTTTGTAGAGAAGGGTCTCGCGATGTGTGCGCCAGACATGCGTGTCATCCTCGGGGAATGGCTTCCTTTTCGATATCCTTTGTAATCAGATGCTTGGCGTTTAATGTCGTTGCATTAAACTCGTTTGGTAACCCACAACGGTGCATTGTGCGCCGTCAAATGGATTACCTCTCCCAGAAAGCCGGCGATGATGAAAATCGGCCAGTTACATTCTAAAATGGCTTTGCCTTTTGTGCTCGAATAAATGGAGATTCGCCTGAATGGAGATGTAAATAAATGCACGGATCCTGGCGTCAAATTAGTCCTTATTCGTTGATGTACAAGAGTACATCACACAAGAGTGGTGCACTTTTCTTCGGTGGATTGAACCATTTACTGAGTGGTAGTGATGTTAACAGAGCGACAAAGACCTGGCACTTTTAATGGGATGCACACTGTACGTGCACATCATCCTCCACTAATCAGATTTGAGAACCGTGTCATGAAAATGGCGCCGCCCTTTGTAGCTAATGGTTTTAAGCTTGGTTCGAGTTTACATGGGCTTCGCATTAATTATCACGATTACCTGCTGGCTAGACATGCCTGCTTCTCGTGTGTATTTGCATCAATCATTTCGGCCATAATTGATTTTGTTTGCTGCTACATTGTGTATGCATGTTTTTTGTTGAGTAAGTGGCGAATTGTGTAATGCCAGGGTGATATTATGTTGCAAAATGAATGATCATTGCAAGGTTGCAAAATTTATGATCGTTGCAAAATTCGTTGCAAAATTTATGATCGTGCCAAAATTCGTTGCAAACGTAACAAAATTAATTTTACAGAAAATACTTTGTGAGAACAACTGGATACATTCTCAGTCATTTACTGTTATTGAACAACGGTTCGCCCCTCCTAGAGGGTTCATCAGGTTACCTTGTTTATATAAGTTATAATTGAAGTAATTGACAGCAATCATTGGAATCGTGAATTATTAAATGCATGACAAACGAAGCTAACGAAGAACATTTGACCCTAACTCATTTTATAATAAATGGTGATGCAGAAAAAAGTGATTCTAATTACAATTTCCCCTAAATATTCACATACGTACAGTGATACATGTATAGCTGGAATTTGTCTTCTTTTTGTTGTTTTTGGATGAAGTTGAAACTTTGTTACCTCATGAGTGTTTCACACATGATTCACTCATTTGGTGTCATGTATCGGATTCAGTAAGTGCTATAATCACTACAATTGAAAATGACATCTACATTGAAAAACACTCATGATGGTTAGTGGTGTCACGTGACCGAACTGAGAGCAACGTTGGGCTAATTGATGAACGTCATGATAAACAGTAACAGAAATACATTGAGCTTTTCCCATTGACGTCATTTTCAATTCTAGCGGTTGCACTGCCGCCTGGGTGGTACTCCTGTGAACCAAATACATTTAAAAAATGCAGTTCTTGTTCCTCTTTATTTTTGTAATGAGGATAGGACTATATTATCACCCTGTATATTTAATAGCACATTTAGCTCAATGAAAGCTACGGTATTTGAACAGTATAATAAAAGCAGTTAACACGTAACAACACAACATAAATACCACTAACGTTATTTTATACTTCATGCGGTCGTTTATTTATGGCATCATCATCGAGTAATTTCATGTGCCCTCACTTGTAGCTGTTAACGACCGCCATCCCACATTATATTAACGATAAATTGTAATAGAAATATTGACGACAACGTCATGCCTCAGAAGTCATGAAAAGCATCATGGAATGCTATCAATGTTGCCCCTGAATTTAATGTACAGAATGTCCCGTAAGTCTGCAATGATGCTGTCTGTTGAACTCATGAGCCGCTACTCTCAGACTTCTTCCACCAGACATAAAAATGATACGTTCCTCTTATTCACAATGATCACTCGTATGTCAACCTGCAACAAAAACATTGTTTCAACAAATGATCCTTTTCCCTGGGTTAAAGGACGTATGGGACACCCTGTACCTATAGGTAGGCAATCACTGCAAGCTCGAAGGCTAGCAGTGATTGCCTGCTAGTTAGGGTGCTGTAACAAACACGTGACAGGTCCCCTCGGCACAATGTGTTCCCAAAATATTTATATAAAGATAAATATCCTGTTTAATGTTTGAAAAACCTTGTTTCCAATTAGACAACTTTTTTTTTCAGAAAGTTGTTTTTCAGAAGGTTTTTCTCAGAAAGTATTATACGACAATGTGTCTTGTTGCAATCATGGTCATGCTAGATCTCAGCTCGTCCAACCAATTATTTTCGTTGGGAACTGAGGGATAGAGCACATCTGGAAAGTTAGCAGGAAAAATCATGATGGCTCTGTAAACTCTGTAAACGAAGCAAATTATTCTTGAGCTGCATGCGTTACTTCAGATTTTGCCACCAACATGTCAGGCCAATGCTATAGTCCGGTGTCATTAAAATTAATAGCTTGGACACGGCGAGAAAGCGTTCCCACTTATTGCTTTTGCTGCTTTTACGTCACGCAGCTTTTTATAACATAGCGCTGCATCGCTAAAAACGCCATCGAACATTTTTAGAAGGATTTTCGAAATAGCAGATGAAAAAACTGTCTGGCTATCTGACCCTATCTGGAGGTTGCCCAGACAAAAGATTGACGGTTGAGGGATCTGACAGAATTGTTGATTTTCTATTCAACATGTATATCAAACGTCTGCATAGTCCAGTCATGAGGAAAAATGCCGATTAGTAGATCCTTAATCAAGAAAATGTTGCAGCAATGCCTTCTTGAGACCTTAATTTCATATGCATGTAGTTTACATTGAGCATACAGGAAGAAACGTTATTGAGGTGCACTTTTGAATGTTGTTAGGCTTGGTTCATCGATCATGTTGCAAGGATAAACTACTTATTGCATTTTGTAACATTTTGACCCTTTTGAAATGCAAGTTTTCAATTTAAGTTACCTGTTGCATTTTGTGGCATTTTGACCCTTTTAAAATGCAAGTCTGCAATTTCAGTTACCTGTGCATAGTCTGCAGTGCATTAGCATGGAGGAAGCTACATTATTAGAGGTGCACTTTTGAGAATTGTTAGGCTTGGTTCATCGATCTTATGTTTTTGGATTAACTAGTTATTGCGTTTCGTGGCACTTAGACCCTGTTAAAATCCAAGTCTCCAATTACAGTAACATTTGCATGGTTTGCATTGAGCTTAGAGGAAGCTTCATTATTTGAGGTACACTTTTTAAAATTGTTAGTTTGGTTATTCGATCATACATTGTTTGGATTAACTATTTATTGCGTTTGGTAGCACTTAGGCCCTTTTCAAATTCGTCTTCAACCGTAGTTACCTGCGCATGGTTTGCGTCAAGCATAGAGGAAGCAACAATGTCGAGGTGCACTTTTGAATATTGTTAGAATCGGTTCAGCGATTGCATGAATTAACCAAATATGGAATTTTTGAGGCAATTAGACCGTTTTGAAATCCAAGCCTTCAATTGCAGTTACCAGTGCATTGGACACAAAATAGGATTAGAATTGAAATTTGAATTGAAATTAGGATTGAAATTCAAGTCACAGAAAACCCAACTTGAATCGAAGTCGGTCAAGCCAATCAAATTTGGTCCTGACAACTGTTACCTCAGCTGAGTTCGTACTTGGTCGAGCAGCTGTTTGGTGGCACTGATTGAATCGTGCAGAATCTCGAATTCAGTTTGCACCAAAAACAAGGTGCAACGATCGTGTTAGTCGGCTCCGCCACACGTTTTTTCATTAACATTAATCACGAAATGTTGCATGTTTATTACTCAATTATAATGAAATCAGTTGCGTTCGTGGTTACACCTCTTCGTCCCCACCAGGCCTGCGCAGCAGCCGGAAAATCGATGGGGATATTTAAAGGGGGATATTAAATTCGACATCATTGAAAATCAGACCGGCCTTCCTGATTGGCTGCCGGCGAGCAAACGCAGAGCGGGAAGACCAATGGCAACGCGCCGCTGCTGTTAGGTCTTGTTTTTCAAAAATGATTTCACTCCTTCTTGCCATTCATGAACTCGACTGCTCCTAGCACAGGTCGTGCTTTTGTCAGTCGCATCCAAAACACGTGCTTCGAAATGAAACGTCACCGGGGATTTGGGTGACACATTTGACCGGTGTGTGATTTATCGAACTCAGGAATAGTTGCCACAAATCGTTATTTCGGATTTCTGACATTTGTTTTCTGGATCGTCACTATAAATAGTGGCGCGGATATCAATGGTGCTGGCTGGACAACCCTGCAGCGGTCAGTGCTAGTCGCCATGACAACGCCTTTTGCCAGGTGTATCCTTCACCTGACCCTCGCCTTGACCTCACTCACTGGCGTCAAGTCGCTGTTCTGCAGGAATGGTAAATACTCTCGAAATGATGGGATTCGGTGGGGTCACTTTGCCAGGCTATGATGGCTGCAGAAATTCTGGAGTTCATACTGGAAATATGTTATGAATAAAAATGCCATAAGTATGGGCAGTCGTGACATGGAAATGGCCTCGATGTCAGTTTTAATTAGAATTACTATGTTTAACAAGTCTGAGAAGCTGTGCGTGACTATACTTGACGAGTGTACTTGAGTCGAGATTTGGTGGGGTGGTTTGGTAGAAGGTACCACAAGCCAAGTTGCTTTTTTTTGGATGTTCTGAAAATAATGTTAATTTGATTGTGGTGTGTGATATGTACGGAAACTGTACAGACATGTTCCAGTTCCAGCTATCATCACCATTACCAAGTTAAAGTCGTACAAATAGCATGTCATGTAAACAGGTTGAACATGAGTTTTGTACGTGAATTCAATTGCCCAAATATTACAATTCAGGTTCAATGCGTGCAGGCCACATGTAATCCAAAAGTTCATACTAAAAAGATGTGATGAATGAAAAGCTATGATGTGTAGTATCAATATGCATGGCAAATATTCTATGTTAGGCATCTCAGGTGCTGACTATGGGTGTATTAAATTGAATTGATATCAGATTGGGAAGCTCAATGCTGATTTGCTTTACCATTTTGGGAATTTGGGCACCAACACATTTTACATACATGTATACGGTATATAATATACCATTTTGCGTCATCATTACCAGCATATTCATTGCGTGGCCAGAAACAGTGATGCGAAATATTGTCATACGAATGCATCTGCACGAAAAGTTAATGTAAGATGGAAATTGTTAGATGTTTGAATTGTTTGACTCTTGAACGTTTTGGCCTTCTGGTCACTACGGTCAATTTTATTCCCAGTTTTGTGCACCAGTGTTAATGCATTCGGAATTAATAACACATAACATTTGCATAAAATTTAATTTCATAGCAATATCACCAACAAACTCAGCATGCCAGCGGGGTCTGTCTCCTGTGTAACGTGAATTTTGGAAGCTTTTTGAAATTCAAAATACCAGTTGACACAGGTGGAACGTTGGCCATGTTTCATCATGCAGAAATATGCTGCATTGCATGGGCAAATGAATGGTCCTAGCAAAGCCCAAACTGTTTGGTGGACCTTGTGAGGCAAAACTCATTAGAAACTTCTGCGTTGTTTCCACACATTTGATAAACAAATCAGTGCTGGTAGGATAGCCTCAGCATGTGCATGGAATGTTCGAAATGATGTTCAAACGCTTGGTCACTTTTAATGTCAGTGTGAAATTTTGCCCCATGCAGCAGTGTAATTAACACTGGTGTAAAGTGCGAGGCTCTGCAACGTTGCAGATAACGGAATCCTTTCTTTTGCGAAGTGATTTATCATCACGGATTGTGCATAACCCAGCCAATATGGGAATAATTATCAATACTTGGAGGATGCTTATTTGGCAGGGTTTATCTCCGCCACGCAAGGCCTAAAATAATTAATGGCGGAGTCTGGGTCCTGTGCGTTTTTGGTTTCGTATCATCTCATTAATTATGAATTTGTGCGAGTCCCCCGGGGTTGTTAATAGCTCCAACAACATTGGCAAAGCAATAAAATCGCCTGTAAAACAAGAGCGGAATTCAGCTGCTAAGTTGTTAACAAAATAGCAGCCCCCTACCTCTCTTTGACAGATTAATTTTCAAACGAGGCCCCACTAGGGGAGGCCACGTGACGAAACACGAGGCCGTAAATATGGCAGCAATGGACTATTAGCACGATAACAGCCTATCATGCGTGCTTATAAACTAGCCTTTGTGACATATTCGTTACGCTGTCAGCGTAAGGGCTTGTCACGTGACTCGGGCCTGGGCTAGGTGCTAAGGACCCCATTTGCACTACTGGTCGAATGGTTGGGCAATCCTGTTTGGTAATGTTGCATTAGCAACTAACAAGAATTTCTGTTTTTTTTTTTTATTTATGTCAAAAGTGTCACTTTTATAGAAAGTAGATATAAAATGTCACTGTGCAGATAAGAATGGCAAGCTGTATATTATGAGCTGGTGCTGACCTTTGGCCATAGACGCAATGAGAAAGTGATTTAGTTTCTACTAATGGTGCGAGCCATTAGGCTTGCAGTGATTGCCCCCCCCTGTTAGGGGCAGCTAACAATTGTAAGTAAAGATGTGTGTTTTTAGGTTAGTTTAGGTAAGGTTGTGTTTGGTTAGATCAGATTAGATTTGGCACATAAAATAGAACAAAAAGGGGGGGGGGACATAAAAAGGACGAGTTTCGACGGCTAGGACGGGTGTCATAATTTTATACTGGAAATTACGTGAATTTGAAATATGAATATGCATGCACATTTTAAACACATCTGTAAATGTAGTGTATCCGAAACATGAGGTGACAACTTCTTGATAGTCATCCTGTCCACTTGTAATTTGTTTCCTTAATTTTGGCCTAAAGTTGGCATTCCTAATTTTCCGACCTTACCCGCCTGCCAGTCTCTTAATTTTCTCAACTATGATCAGCGCCACCAAGGAGGAAGAAAGTGCAGGAAAAGATGTCTATTGGCAAAAGCGCCGCCGGAAAATCTCCACTAAATGCATGCAGTATCTGGCAACACTGGCTGTAGCTCCGCCCTAATTTTCTTAATTTTTTATGGTGAGATATGATTGTTCTAAAGTAGAACAAAGCTCTACTTGTCATTGTCTTTCAATTTGTCTGAATTTTTTGCCTTAAGAGGAAATTAATGAAAAATTAACTTCAAAATTAGACAAAATTTACAAGTGGACAGGAAGTACATGTATAACGCGTACCAAAAAATTACAAACTGCATTGGCGTTGCAATGAAAATTAATCTACATTTTGGACGTTTCACATCTCTTTGAAAATATTGACCAAAATTTTAGACTTTCCGTTTCATATATAGACAGATATACTAGATGGTCATGTACACAGGATAGGACACTACATACATATGGGTCAGAGCATGCATTTCGACGCATTGATGGATGCTAAAAGTGGGGAAAAGCATTCCAACATAAAATAAGATTACGTTTAAAGGAATAGCCATAAGTTGCAGGAAATTCAATTTAACGATTATGTTGGGGTCCAGAGAAGTGAGGGAATGAACCCTGATAGATCGGGTATGTATGGATGTCACAACCTTACGACATTGCACTTTGATAACAAACGTTTGCGGGGGTATCTAGCACATCTTTGTACTTAACCTCATTGGCAAAATATGGCAGAACTTTTCCGACTGGAAAACGTGATGGGACTCCAATCTCTGGTAATGCGGTTGTTATGGTTTCTCCTTAATTGAACCCACATGGGATTTCAAACTCTTTAATAGGGTGGTCTGTTCTTCGATATTCCACAGGTGGCGCATCTTGCTTCTTCATTTTGCCTGTGCTGCTGGCATAAATTTTATGAGAAAACGCTAAAACCCCAAAAATAGCTGACGATATATGGGGCTGGGGGTAATTACGGGATTACATTGTCATGTAAGCCTTTTTGCTAGTACCAATTAAGCAATCCATTCAATTTTCGGCGACAATGGATGGCTTTCTGATGCTCTAAAAGGAGAAAGGACCCCTTTTAAACCGTATTGAAATATAATTTCTTCGTTGATGTGAGTTGACTTCGGTCCTTTCTGTGCCTTTTACTCCTGAGATGATATGGTTTTCTTTGTGAATTCCTTCTTGGACGCGCTCTTAAGCCCGGCTTATTTTAAGAATCCACTTTAATAAACCCCTCATTTACTC
Organism: Cylindroiulus punctatus; assembly: GCA_034695085.1. NCBI lineage: Eukaryota > Metazoa > Arthropoda > Diplopoda > Julida > Julidae > Cylindroiulus > Cylindroiulus punctatus. The sequence goes on along the minus strand of JAQFYZ010001403.1, from coordinate 3,807 downwards.
TTGGCTCGGCATAAGTAGGCTTAAAGTTCTGCTCCGACTCAGGATGTTCGTCGTGGAACATGTAAGAGGCTGGTGGGTGTTGGAAATCGATTCAATTCTATACATCCAATCAATATTCGAGCGCACAGAACGCCTGTATAACAGAAACAGGAAACTTGCAATGGTCTTCGCCAATTCCTTTCAAATCCGACCTCACCAATTTTGCTTCTTCCTGGTGGAATGAATATGCAACGTTTCCTTGGCCTCCTTGACTTTTGTGTTCATTCACAGCGGCCTTTCCATCCACTGATCGATACATGAAACTACTGCATTACTTTTGTGGAAAATATATTTATCAGCTTTAAAGTTATGAGTGTTGGTTTACTGCAGAATGTATGTTTGTTGGCTGGACAAGTTGCTGTAAAATGTCCTGTTAACCTGTAACTATGAATACATCACACGTATTTAACAGATAATTCTGAAGTAGATTGTAGTGAATAACTGTTTGTTGCATGCCTGGGTAGGTATGCGATCTTTAGACAACAGAATAATCGATAAAATGAAGCATTCTGACGTTGGACTTTTAGACATGAGTGTGGCCACTAAGTCTGTCAAGTAACGTAAAATTTCGTTAACATTGAATGTTTGAGTACTTATAACTGTAAAACATAAGGATAGTATTAGAGAACATTGTGATGTATATTCGCAGTGCTCATTTGCTGCATAAATGTACAGGTTACTGTTAATATAAGTTCAAGCATATCCAATCATGCAAAAATCATTGCATCCAATCATTCGCATCCTCGGTTCTGTTGAATGTATAAATTTTGGGATGTTTTCAAGGTCACAATTAATATTTGAGTCCCACAAAAGTAAAAGTAATTAATTGAAAAAAAAGCGTAATTAGGTTTACTAGAGTGTGACATCAGTCATATTGGTGCTTTTTATTTTTAGCTGATTGCATGTTTGCACAATGTGACTGTAAATTAATAGCAAACATGTCTGTATATTAAAACAGATAATGAGCACCGTAAATTGACATCCTTGTTGCTGTAATTTCGGTTGGCAAGACAATGTTCTGTAAATTTACCCAGATTTTTTTTACAATGCATGTACATGTGTTGGCGATGGGACGTCATGTACATGTATATGATCTGATATTAGAAGTTTCAGTGAAATTCATAGTAGTTCACAGTGGAGGTATTAGCGCATCTTGTTTGTTACACTGGTAAATGCAGGTAAATAACAATTAGTGCTTTATTGCCAGTCACTGGTACAGATCACTCGATGAAATTGACCAGTTGCTGGAACTGATCGCTGAGCGAAAATTGAACTAATTGCCAGAAAGGCGAATTGGTTTTCACGGAAGAGGCAGGATAAAAAAGGTTCTTTGGGCTGCTTAGATACGCAAGCATGGTCTTCTGAAGAGTGTGGGCAGACGAATATAAAGCACTGAGATTACAAGTTTCCGCACAATTCAATTGACATTGGAGACTTTGCTGATTCCAGGAATTGTTTGGGAAATGACGTGCAAAGCCCAACAGCATCGAACAAGTGTATGTGGGTCGATGATGACCACAGACCACACAATCAGAACATTATCTGAGAAACCTCCATTGGGCAAGAATTAAGTTATTCCAGGTATTGCAAAAATTATACAGGGTGTCCCCTGGTGGTGAAAATGCATTAATTGACAATCTCAGAACCCTCCATTGGGCAAGACGTTATTCCAAATGTTGTGAAAAGTATGCAAGGTGTCCCCCGATGGTGAAAATGCATTCATTATAATGCATTAATCTCAGAAACCTCCACCCAAGTTATTCCATATGGTGTAAGAAGTATACAGGGTGTCCCCTGGTGGTGAAAATGCATTAATTAACCATCTGGAATTGAAATCTGAGAAACCTCCATTGGGGATGAAGTTATTATATAAATGTAAAATGTATACAGGGTGCCTCCTATTGGCGAAATGCATTAATCGACAATCTCAGAAACCACCATTGGACAAGAAGTTATTCCAAATGTTGTAAGGGGTATACAGGGTGGCCCCCTGTATTGAAAATGCATTAATTGATCATCTCAAAACCCTCCATTGGGCAAGAAGTTATTCCAAATGTTGTAAAAAGTATGCAGGGTGTCCCCCGGTGGTGAAAATGCATTAATCTCAGACACCTCCATCCAAGTTATTCCATATGGTGTAAGAAGTATACAGGGTGTCCCCTTGTGGTTAAAATGCATTAATTGACCATCTGAGGAACCTCCATTTGGAATGAAGTTATTATATACATGTTGTAAAATGTATATAGGGTGTCTCCTGATGGCGAAATGCATTAATTGACAATCTCAGGAACCACCGTTGTTCAAGAAGTTATTCCAAATTTTGTGAGAGGTATACAGGGTGGCCCCCTGTGGTGAAAATGCATTTATTTACCATCTCAGTAGCCTCCGTTGGGCAAGACGTTATTCCAAATGTTGTGAAACAGTATGGCCAGTAAATCCGCCATAGTTTCTCGGATTTAGCACTCATGGAGGATCTTCAGTCTTAATTTTTTAGTGTTTGAAGACTGCTTCCAAATGCCAGAGACTTTCTTCGTCTCACGCGAAGCTCATGCAAATAAGCTCGCCTTCGCCATTTTAGCATCCAACCGTCTGTGGGGGTTAATAAAAGACCTTATTCCATTTAATCGAATTGTATCGCGTCTAACTGAATTCCGGCTCCGTTTCAATTCTCCTAAGTTGGAATGATCGTTGCGAGGCTCATTTTGCGCAGCTGTATTTTTTTGCGCCTGGGCTGAATTGAAATTGAATTTTTCTCGGCTGCTGCGTGATCAAATTCGTTCAATTGAGTTAGGATATTTACTCGGCATTTGGTCCAGTTTGTTTTTAGCAGCGCGAGTTCGCCAGTTTAGCCGAGTGTGGATTTCTCACCTCCCAGGTTTGCCCCGGAAATTCCCTCGATAAATGGACCAGCTCCCCTTTAATCCACCCAGGCTGATACTCAATGCAAACGCCCAGATAAGGGCTGAGTTTTAAACTTACCATGCTCTGAACAAGTTTGTCAGATTTCTGTTATGGCAAATGTATACATTCGTTTCGATCCTCTAACAGGCTTCATCAGGTTACCTAATTTAAATAAATTATAATTAAAATAATTAACAGGGAATTCAACTGTCATCGCGTTCTGTGACATCTGTCAAATAGTAAATTATTCCAGGCCAAACGAACACAACATGTAATCCTAACTCATTTTATTGGTGATGCAGCAACTTACAATTTTCACCAACAATGCATATACACTTACACGTACATGTACTTGCACTTGTAGTGATGGAATTTGTACATGTTGTGTAGGGATATAAGATGAGATTTGTCTTCTTTTTTATTGTTTTTGGATGAAGTAGAGTAGTGGAGTAACTAAAAACGAGGAGCAGGATGTGTTCATGGGTGAAATAAAATTTTATTTAAAAAGGGAGGGGGTACGACTAGTGGGCGTTTAGGGGTAACATTTTAGTTTTGCATTTTTGGTTGTAAATTTGAATCATTTTTTTCCTGTATCGTATGCTAGTACAAGTTTGTATCACTGTATTAACAATCAATGTACAACACATGCAAACTAATTTGTTTGCATGGCATGCTCACACAGAAGATTTGATAATTATGATGAAATAAGTTGGGGTTACATGTTCTTGGTGAACTTCGTTTGCCATGGAATAATTCAATGATTGCTGTCAAGTAGTTTAATTATAATCTATAGAACCGGGGACCGAGCGCCTACGGCGCTCGTTTCCCCGGTTCCCTCGGTTCCGTGCAAAATTCTTATGGTTAAAC
>JAQFYZ010001402.1:0-24002 GCA_034695085.1 Cylindroiulus punctatus | reverse complement strand
GCATTGTTTACCCCCACTAAAACGAAAATGGGCATTGCTTACCCCCACTAAAACGAAAATGGGCATTGCTTACCCCCACTAAAACGAAAATGGACATTGCTTACCCCCCTAAAACGAAAATGGACATTGCTTACCCCCTAAAACAAAAATGGGCATTGTTTACCCCCCTAAAACGAAAATGGGCATTGCTTACCCCCCTAAAACGAAAATCGGCATTGTTTACCCCCACTAAAACGAAAATGGACATTGCTTACCCCCCTAAAACGAAAATCGGCATTGTTTACCCCCACTAAAACGAAAATGGGCATTGCTTACCCCCACTAAAACGAAAATGGGCATTGCTTACCCCCTAAAACGAAAATGGGCATTGCTTACCCCCTAAAACGAAAATGGGCATTGCTTACCCCTCTAGTGCTCCAAGTTATCGGCCCAACAATACTTGCAAAGTATTGCAGTTGATTTTAATCATAAACCAATTTTAATGACATATACATGTAGGTTGTGTCTTGCATATCCCATAGCAATGGCGCTGTGGCTTGGTTGGTAAAGCTCCTGTCTAGCAAGCAGGACATCCTGAGTTCGAATCTCAGCAAAAAAAACATGCGAGTTATTTCTGACGCTTCCCTGTTATGTGGCACCATCTGTTTGACAAATATTGAAAGTAGCAAATCGTTACCGTGAAACACTCAATTATTTAGTATATGATGGGTTGACCTGTTATACTTCAATGCTTTTGTTAGTTACATATTTTAAAAGTTAAAGCACTATACCTACAAGTTGCCGTGGAAGCTGTTCTGGAACCTTTTTGACCGATAACCTTTCCAACAGCCACCCACACTATCTAAAAGTTATGGATGACCCCCATGAGATTTCTTCATGCACATTGCCGGTGACCTTTTGGCATTCCATGACCTCGACAACCCACTCTATAAGGTATGAAGGGTTCTTTCACTGTGGACACTGTCCGGCGAACGGTCAAACCGAGGTTTTCTGCGAATCATCGATCCAACTCCATTCTCCGTATGGCATTAGATGAAAGTCGATCCAATAATTTCTGATAAACTTCAGTATCAAATGACGGGCAGTCGCGTGGTCTTTTATTACTTGGGATAAATGCTGCCATTTTGGAAGTCACAATCTATGAGATGGAGAGAAAAGACAAGACGCAGATAGGCACCAACGAGCTAGTTGGCTGCTGCGAAGATGACGTCAAAATCAGTCACGCCCATTCGACACGAGCTCTTCCTTTCGACCAATAGAAGCTCACGTGCTCGAGACCGGTTTGTGATTTCACAACCCGCATCGAGGGTCTCGAAAGTTGCGCGACTTTCACCATTTTACAACCCGTTGACGTCACGATGACGTGTTTGTGAATCATAATTTGGAAAATATGAACTGCTTAACTAATCCAAAAGTGGTTGTGACTTAATTCATGGTGCAACTATATGTAAAGTGGCGGAACACCCGATTTTCCATTTTATCCTTCGAAACACGCAACGTCACATCCAAACGTCATAATTTCACAACCTTAACCTCATTCGAACATTGGGCTCCTGTCAGGGTTCATGCGCACCTGGAAAGTCAGGGAAGAGCAAAATGGTCAGGGAGAGTCAGGGAAAAGCACGTTTTTGCTGGATAGGCATGGAAAACTATGATGTTTGCTGGTAAATCAGTCTGGTTATCTATATAGTATGTCACACATTCTCGATAAGCCGTTGCGAACTCTGTTTCTTGAACCGTAGGTTTCATTTTGTCTCGGTGAGACATGCTGTAACCTTTAAGTTTTTCAAATACTTCATGCACATATAGGCAGCACATCGTTCGTTTCTATAATATATGCCAATGTTGATATTATTAATAAACATTATACAGTATTTGTCCCTTGATCAGGTTTGAATTTATTTCCGCACAATTTGTCTCAGGAAAATTTACTCGGGTTAGTCAAGGCAAGTGAGGAAATGATTTTGTAAATTTGAGTATAAACCCTGCCTGTACACTGCAGTTTGCGGGATTTCCAAACTCTTTGATTTGTGCATTATGGTTGATATAACCTCCCTTGTTGTTCAACAGGTGGCGCTGGTTGCCCAACCGGTGCGCCAGCGCCACCTGTTGCTATTTTCTGTTTTCTTTGGTTTTGATTTGGGCGAGGAAATATTCATCATAATTCATTAGTGCCAGGTGATAGTTTGTTTACGTTTTACATTATTTCACGCTGAGGTGATGGCTCAAATGCTATTCATTGTATAATAAATAACCTTGGACGAGTGCCATCATTAGGTGGGGCTCAGCTGCATTTATCGCTATATGTTTTCGTTATCAAAATGCAACAGGTGTTCAATCTACAAACACTTATACAATTCAATTCAGCACCCTACTTTTATCAGAATGCCAAGGCCCCTGGGGTGCTGTGAGGGTACCCAGGGCCCAGAAAACCTGGAATGGTCAGGGAAATTCATACTTGGTGTGGTCAAAGTAGCCATAAACTTAGGATGAAAATTGATGAAATATTCTAAAAATAATTGTAATTATAATTATGAAATACGGTGGATGGGGTTGGCTGTGTGATGACGAATACCATTGGTCAGTATGAGATCATCAAAATGTGAGTCAACATTTTTTTAAAGAAACACATCATTTTAGCTAAGCACTTCTCAAATATATGCGTATCTGTTTTTTTTTTCAGATTTTGAGATCAATTTAACTCAATGATTTGTAAAAGGCATGTTTCGGATGTCATCATTTGGAGTGGGCGAGTCTTAATAAATCACGATTTTCTGATGACGTAATACTTGAACGTTCCCCAATCGTCAATAATCATAAAAAAACTGTTTCAGGAATATTGATCTTTCTGAGACAGAATAATATTAGAGTTTTTATTAAATCGCATATTTTGTTTGTTAGTATTTTCTCATGAATAATCACAGTGATTAGAGGTTGGTCATTATTCGATTTATGATAGTAACTTTAAAATTGCACATTTGTTCGGTTTTACTTATTTCATAATCAGTTAGAAAATAAAAGAAATACATGCAATTGTGATAATGTTGCATAAAACTGGAAAATGTTGCATCGGTGCTTATATCCATCCATATTTTTGACTGACCTCTAGTGGCACGAGCACGTTTGACCTCTGGGGCACCACGTGCTTGTGTCGTAGTTTCCGGTCCTGGTGCACCTTCCCCCCGACCGACCCTGATTCCGGCACAGGCTGTTGCAGTCGGTGACCCCTCGGACGCGGTTGACCCCTCGCCACACCCCACGTGACACGGGGTCATCGCAGCCCCAACCGGTTTTGCCCTTGAACCACCGGCAGATGGCGGCGTTGCGCCTCGTGCGGAACACTTCCGGTGCGTCGCTTCCGTCGTCCACTTCCGGTTGGATGACCATGCCCTCGATGGCCACCAGCAGAGCCAGGACGAGGCTGAGAAGGACCAATCGACTCATTTTCCTAGGTTAATTACCTGAAGATAAGAGGGACATAAAATTTGTAGACACCATGTAGTTTACAGGGTGCCCATAAGGCAAATTTTCCGTGTTTCAATATCGAAATTAAATTTGTAGACACCATGTAATTTACAGGGTGCTCATAAGTCACATTTTACATGTTTCCATTTCGACAGTAAACTTTACAGGGTGCCCAAAAAGCACATTTTTGTGCTTCTTTGTCGACATTCAATTTGTTGACACAGTGTAGTTTTTACCAAATTTTCCATGATTCCATATCGACATCAAATTTGTAGAAATAATGTGGTTTATAGGGTACCCATAAGTCACATTTTCCATGTTTAAATATCGACATTAAATTTGTAGCCACCATGTAGTTTACAGGGTTCCCATAATACGATTTTTTATGTTTCCACTATCATATTAAAATTTGTAGCCCCTATATGGTTACAGTTCGTGGGGCACCATGTACAAATGTGCCCATAAATTACATTTTATACGTTTCTATATCGACATGGAAATTGGGGGACACCATGTAATTTACAGGGTGCCCAAAAGGCAAATTTTTCGTGCTTTCTTATCGACATTAAATTTGTTGACACCCTTTAGTTTATAGGGTGCACATTAGTACATTTTCTTTTTTCATATCGACAATATAATTTGTGGACACCATGTAGTTTACAGGGTGCCCGCAAATCAAATTTGTTTAACCACTGTTTGGAATTTATAAAACATACCTTCGAGTGTTTTCTGCTGGTCTGATCTTCTAGCTGCTCTGCTTGAAGAATTGTGTTTTCCTGGTAAAGATTTCAGCCTTTTATAGGGATTGAGAGTTGTTTATGTCGTCTGATTTCCAGGAACTTCTCAGTTCCTTCTTGGTGTTTGATTCACAGAAAGAAAACATTGCGAAAACCCCGAATTTTATCATTGGGTAATCCGATAGGACATTTGTATTGCTCTGTGTCTGCGGTTTCTCTGTGGTTTTGGGTGTCAGTTATGTGGTTAAAGGGTTTGGTAATCGACTTAGGGTGTGGTCATTCGACTGTTGAACTCGACTTTGATTTCGGTTGTTTTGAATTACACACTCAACTTGTCACGTGCTTTATGGGTTTTCCCCAATCGTGTTTCCTCTTTAGGTTATTCAATTCATGATATCCTTAACCCCAGGAAAAACCCAACATACATGTACGTGTACTGTATGTTAATGAGCATATCGATGATGTAGATTATAGAGCACAGATATTGCATGCACATTTTGTCAGATTCCTCAGAAACAGTATTTGGCCCAACTGTATTTACACCCTGTATATGATTCGTAATACACTTCAAACTCAATTCGTCCAAAAACTGGACATACTATACTATGCAGGGTTACCCGAGACCTGGAAAACCTGAAAAAGTCAGGGAAGATTGCTTTATGTGAAAAAAGTCAGAAAAAAGTGTAAAGGCCTGGAAACATTAAGGAAAAGTCAGGGAAATTTAACAAATCTCGACGCAGAAGTCAAGAAACTCAAACTATCAATTGGAAGAGGTCAATGATTAAATTTGTAAATTTGAAAAAAAATCATTAATTTTTTTTTAAAATGTAAAGTTTTTTTTTATTAAAATGTGCGCTCTATTGCTGGTAGCTCATAGAAATTTGTTTACCTTATGTTTATAAACAATGAACAATGCATTTATTACATTGACATATTTTCGCATTTTCATGGAAAGGAAACTATTTTAGATTTAGATGCACTTCATTGTCCAAACTTACAAAACTCGTTTAAAACGTTTTGACAACTGTTAAAAAAATTACTTTTGGCAATTTTTTGGATTGGTCCATCTGCAATGAAAACGTTGAATGACTAAATTAAACCAAAGTCATTGTTAAAAATTTGCCCAACAAGGGATGAGATCATCTTCATATCTAATGCCTCCTGTCCACGTGTAATTTTTGCCTAATTCTCGACTTAATTTTTTCTTAATTTTCTCTTAATTGGCAATAAATTACAGAAAATTAGGGGAAAATTACTGGTATACTTTACTGTAGACCAACCATATCCCAGCTTTAAAAAAATTAATAAAATTAGGGCGGCGCCACAGCCAGTGTTGCCAGATACTGCATGACTTTACCGGGGATTTTCTTGCGGCGCTTCAGCCAATGGACATCTTTTCGTGCACTTTCTTCCCCCTCGGTGGCGCTGATCATACTTAATAAAATTAAGACATTGGCACGTGGGTAAGGACGTCGGAAAAATAGGAAAGCCAACTTAAGACCGAAATTAAGCCAAAAAATTACAAGTGGTCAACAAGCATGGGGCAGTTTTCGTTACTCACCCCCTAGTTGCACGTGCACGTTTGACCCCTGGGGCACCACGTGCTGACGTCCTTGTTGGGTTCCTCGGTGCACGACCCCCCAGACTTGCCCTGGTTCTTACACAAGCCGTCGCAGTCCTTGACCCCTCGGAGTCGGTTGACCCCTCGCCACAGGTCACGTGGCACCTGGTCGTCGCAGCCTAGACCAATCAGGTCCTTCAGCCTGCTGCAGATGTCGGCCACCTGGCGGCGGATTCTGGCCATTTCGCTCCCTTGACCCCTGACCTCTGTGGGTGCTGCTGCTGCCACCCCCAAGGCAATGGTCATCAGCAAGAAGGCGAAGCGACCCATGAGCAACATCTGGGGCCTGGTCGAGGTCCTTATGTTGCAAAAGTCCTTACGTATGAAAGCCTTATGTTTGAAACCCGGCCCTTATATAGGAAAGCCTTAATTATGTATGAAAGTCGTTGGCCAATGAGAACACGTTTAATGTAACTTAAAAAAGGAAAGTTAAAATATCATTGTAGGCCCTAGGCGGATGCAGTTGCTTTGTTTTAATGGTCTGTCTGACCTTTGCATTTTTTGAGTTTTCGATGTTTCATCATGGTTGGGATTTATTAGCACCTTTATTACCACCATTATTTTGGAATTATGTGTTTGAAATACCTGTTTCTGGTTATTTTTAACCATTTCTTGACGTGGTACCAGACAGGGGAAAAACCCCTGACCTTTGCATGAGCTTTGTACGTGTTTTATTTGGGAATGTATAATTGTTGTGCCTGTTTTCCAGCTGCACATAATGTTCAAATACAGCCGACCTGTATAAATGGGATCTCATGAGACCCTCCCAGTTATCCCTTTATGGAGTTTGCATATGGTTCGCAATTAACCAGGTCCCTATTTATGAAAATAAATAGTAGTTTTTGTAACCATTGCTTATTCCAGATCTTCATTTGGTAATGAAGAAGTAAAACTCCATCATTGGTTAAGTTATAACATATTGTGCGACATGTTAACCAGTTTACAAACCTCTCTAAGTCGGACATGAGGAGGGGGCGTGGACTGAAGCTTGCATTTTCCTTAATTACTTAATTTGCTCGTAGCATATATGCCTAGCACACCTCGTACATGTTCATGTACAGTATATCATTTTTATGACGTTCATAAATGTTGAGATGAAATCTAGCAGCTTATTCTCAGCTTGTAATTGGCTGACTAAGATGGCCGACAAGAATGTATATTACTGCAATATGAACGTTTTTTTCCTCCAACGTTGCTTGACTTGAGTTTGCCAGACGTAAGAGGCTGGTAATCTGAACTTATAAACTGAGTTATTTTCGTATAAATGTAAACATAAAACGAGCTTAAGCATTTATTGCCACTTGCTGTTGGGGAAAACCAACTCTCGATGGCCTGCTAATCACGTGATTAAGGAGCTTTCTTAATCCGTTTTCTGAGAATATCGTAAAATGTCATCAATATGGATATTAGGGGAAATTTCCACTCTACTTGAGTTAACCTCACTTGGATAAGGTACATTGAGCCAAGTAAATCTTGTAAGTTAGTCGAGTAAAAATTAAAAATGGTATTTTTTTTGTGAAAGTTACATTGTTTGATGAATGTGGTGTTATGTATCAGAAACAATTATCAGAAATGCAAAACTTAATAGAATATTTTAGAATGCTAGATTATCGAGTATGAGTTTGGAGTTACTTATTATATAAAAGCCATTTGTGCTGTCAGATATTTGACAATTGACACATGTAATGCAATTTTATTAAATTAAATAAAAATGTAATATTTTTTTAAAACATTAATAAAAATTTATAAAGTTCTAGAACGCTATGATCAAACATTAGTTTAAATTTACGTTTTACTGAAAACTCGTTTGTATCGCGACATTTTGTTTTCATTTATTTTTAAAAACATTAATATTTATTTGTGAACAATAATAATAATAGAAATGTATGGATGCCATGGATCAGAAATTTAAAACTTAATAGAATATTTTAGAATGCTAGATGATCAAGTATGATAAAGATTTTCAATGTTTTCAAAGTTAGTTATTATATGAAAGCCATTTATGCTGTCCGATATTCAACAAATAAAACATTTAGCATATTTTTTAAATTTAAAAATAATGTAAAATTTTCTTTATTTTAAATTAATAAAAAAATTGATAGAAAGTTCTACAAAGTTGGAATGATCAAGCATTACTTTGAATCACGTTTCTACTGAAAAGTTAATATATAGTGAATATTAATATTATGATATTAATATTTATTAGTGAATTATGATATTAATAATAGAAGTTCATGAGTGCATGCCACGGATGTTTTCAGTAAATATTTTGGAGAAAAACAACGACAATTAGAAAAATTGTCTCAAAGCATTGCATTCTGCAGATTTTGCTCCTTGTTTTTTACCGAATTTATTATTTTTTGTACGTATAAATTGGATTTTTTCATAAAATCTGGATGTTTTGATAAGAATTGGATTTGTTGATAAAAATTGGATTTTTTTTGATAAGAATTGGATTTTCGAAAAGTGTGCACAGTGTACACAGCGACGGAATTGACTGGCAACGCCCTGGGAATAGCGAAACGATGCTTCTTCTAACATGGAAGCAAATGCATGTTTTATTTATTGAAAGCCTTGTATCCGCTGGAATTTTCGGTTAACCTTTGACCTCTGCCTGTCACACTGGCTTTTGATTAATTTCGCCCCAGATATCCGCCAAGTAAAGCCAAAAATCCATCATTTTTGAGGCTGACATGTTCCCATCTCTGTCCAGAGAAGCCTTTTATCCTAAGTCCATCTCCAGGGACTTGGGACTTATTTTGTTTTTTCTTTTGGCCAATATCTCCGCCAATGGCCGTCACTTTCATAATCCATTTTTCTCGCAATTTTCCAGCGCCATTGTTTTATTGATTAGCCAACATGCTCTCTATATATCCTTGTTTTCCTTGTTGTTTTTATGATGAATGCTCGTTGCATCAACGCTGACAACTGCGATGACAGGGCTCGTGTCTCATGCAATTGCAACACTTCCAAAGTTGAATGATTTAACACCGAAATTTTCAATCAAAATTTTATCGAAAATTCACCTTGCAACCACCTGTGCTGTTGGCTCGAAAACGAATTGCTTGAAAATTTCATCCGATATTAATGACCTTTCAGAATTGATGGGATTTTGCAGAAATTCATGTCGAAAATACATTTTTGTGCTGAATGTTTCATGAACCAAAGTTTTACTGAAACATTCACATTACAGTATGTTTTCACTGTGGCTTCACAGTTAAGATGCCAAGTGTGTGATACAAATTGCTCAAATTTCTTTGCTGAAATTTCCTCTAATAAAAATTCTCTCATAAAATGCAATTAATGAAGTATATTTGAAAATACATATGGATAGGCACATAATGTAAAAGCATTTATAAATATATTGCAAAATGCATTTGATAATGCAATGCAAATTCATTGCATTATGAAGCTCACAATGCATTAGCCTCTACCTTACACAATGCATTAACTTTTGCATTTTGCAGTGCATTGAAAAGAAATTAACATTTATTCTTCGAAATTCAATGTGAATTGTACCAGAGTACTATGCACAACACATTAAATTTTGTAATTAGAAAATGCATTAAAAATGAAAAAAAGCAATGCAAGCTGGATTGTGTATGGATTGCACAGCACAAAATTGCCGCAAATTTTGCAGCCAATGGTTTATTGAATTTTTTGAGATTCACAACTAAATGCACTGCACTTGCAATTCATAACCCATATGGAAAAAGATGCATTTTGAAATGTAATTCATGAAACGCATTTCAATATACATATAGATTGGCCATATATATACGATTAAAATAAACACTTACTAAATATATTGCAAACTGCATTAGAAATGCTATGCATTGCAAACTTTGTTGCATTATAAAATGCACGTTCGTTAATGTTGTGGAATGTACTGTTTATTTTGTCCAAAACCAAATGTATTTTCATAATATAAAAATGTCTTTCATATTAAGCATACATTCCAAAGCACATTTTGAATATATTGAGTGTTATAATACAAATTTAAATGAATTTACGATGCATTGCCTTTTCATATGGGGAGCCATGTACATGTTCATTGAATATCAAGATTTTGATAAATACAGTCAAAGTCAACAAATTTTATCCAACATGTGTGCGCCTATTTTACACAATACTTAGCCTAAAAACACCCAGAATTTACCTAATATGCGCTTCCTAAAGCTATTTCATTGCATACATGATATTGATATGCATTCATGCTTCCTAAAAATTATTCAATTTTGTGATTATATTGATTGAGCTTTTATATGGACTTCATAAATAATTCGCAAAAAATAATTTTGCAAGAAGTTGGTCGAATCTTGATGTTGGAAGTGGAAAAGTTTCAATTCCCACCTCGATGGTCAACTTCCTTATTGATTGGTTCCTCCAGCACGCACTTGTTATCATTATTGTTGTTGTTGTTGTTGTTGTTGTTGTTGTTCTCGTTGTTCTCATCTTCTCATCTTCTCATCAACACTTTTGCAACATTGGCTGGCGATGAATGGCGTGTCCTGAGAGACCCTTGTTCAGGGATTGGGGATTAAGGGGGTGGGTGAGGAGGAAGGGGGGGGGGGGGGTCGATGGTCTTCAGCCCCCCACAACACGAGTTATTAGGGGGAGCGGATATTCGCTCATAAACGTGTCGGACATAAGCCTAATAAGTTTTCGTAATGATGTTAAAATTTGTAGACACCGTGTAGTTATCAGGGTTCCCATAGGTCACATTTTCTATGTTTTTATTTTGGCATTCAAATTTGTAGACGCCATGTAGTTTACAGGGTGCCCATAATACAATTTTGTATGTTTCCATAATGATATAAAATTTGTAGACACCATGTAGTTTACAGGGTGCCCATAATGCAATTTTGTATGTTTTCGTAATGATGTTAAAAATGTGTACACACCATGTAATTTACAGGGTGCTCAAAAGGCACACATAAGACAGAAAATGAATTTATCGTTTCTTGTGAAAAGTTGTGTTTCATCCCCTATTTTCCACAATATGCACATTGTTTACGTTGGCATACAGTGAGATGTTTGCCCAAGACAAGGTTATATATCATAAGGGATATTCCCTTTGTGTATTGCAGATTTACGCTAACTTCAGGGACACCCTGTATGTCGTTGATACATTTCAGCATCTTTCTGACATCCTACATTGTTGGTGGCACTATGACATTAATGTAAATTTCATAATCAAAGCACACCCTCATAAAACTCATCTGGCATGGATGGAGTGAGGTATTCGCATCTCCATTACAGGGTGTCACGAGAATCGATTTTCATGAGAATGAAATATGACTGTTTGAATTGACGAACTTCGATTTTCTTCGTGTCACAATCCGAAATCCGGCTTCTTATTAATGCTTTTTCATGGCGTAGCTACTCTCATTTCTGCTTAAAAAACAATTTGGCTAAACATTCATTCGCCGGGTGATTGATGAGCCTTTTAATGTCTCCCAGAGAGCAGCTGTTCCCCGGGAACGACGAAAACGAAAATGAAAATGAATTCGGCGTTGACAAGCTGCACACTCGCCTTATTGCAATTGCATCGATTATTTACAGTTCAAAAGTCCCCCCCCCCCTCCAAAATCCATGCCATGCTCACTTGCTCGACATCCGAAATTCATGCCTGGAAACATCATTTGCTTGTTCGGAGAAATGGGCTGAAATTTAAGTTTCATATTTAACCGGAAAAAAATGACACTTTAGAGGCAACGAACGTCAAACGCAGAGCAGCTCGTTTCCCAAATTGGATTTTTATTTCTTTTTTCGCATTAAATACTCCATCAACTCGCTGCTGTTATTAATTTCTCCATTTCGGGCAATTGGCGAATGTGCATTTTGGATATTGTTTCACAGGCGTTGAAATTTGGTGTCGTGCACAGATATTGTATGTCCACTTAGTACGGCTGCTTCTGCATGCAGCAGTGCTTGCATTGTTTGCCACCTGTTATGGGCAGCGAGCATATTGTGTACAGCAAGAATATGTAAATGAAAACACCAGCATAAATATTTCCTATGTGGGTCACAATATTAGTCTATCAATTTTTCAAAAATTCAATTCAATTCAATACACCCACAGCCAGCATATGAGGTGCCATGTGGTGGGGTAGGAGAACCCAAGTGAAAAAATTGTACAGCAGAAAATTTAAGAAGAATGCAAGCTGAATGAAATAATTATGGATGTCAAATTGTGGTATCAAAATAGACAAGTTAAAAAATTATGATATTATACATAATAATGACAAGCCGTCCAATTGCAAAAACGGTATAACAAAAAAAGTAAAGTACAGAATATGCATAAAAATGCCAATGATTATGTAAATTGCATTAGGTGACATGCCAAAGTATAAATAACAATAAATACTGGACATACAATAACTGGGCACACAATGTAGATTTGTGTAGTTTACCCAAATGCACAAAAATCTGAGAACAATGGCATCAAAATGAAATAATTAAGAATGTAATATTGCAGTGACAAAATAGATAAGTAAAAAATCATAAAGTAAATAAACGATTAATTCCATCAATTCCTCTTTTCACAGTCACAATTAAGCACGAATTATCCACAACACGTGCTTTATCCTCCTACTGTGCTGAGTTGCAGTCACTGCTTACCCTAGCCTTTCTTCCTCCTCTTCACCCCTCCCCGGTTTTCCCAACTCGACCAGTCCCCCTGTAATGGCCAACTTAAGGTGTACCTTTGGAACTGTGGACTGGCCCACCTCCTTCCCACGCCACCACCTCCTTTTTCATGGCTGCACCTTTTCCTGTCCCCTCTGACCTTCTACTGCTTCTGCTGTCACTGTTTGGGGGCCATTTTGAGTTTGGGGCACTGCGTCCTAATACACACACCACCACCACCACCACCTCCTGCTGTCGCCAGGCCCTCATCGGACGATCCCCGTTTTAGCGCTAGCTAATTCGCCGCGATTGTTTTGACAATTTAATTAATGAAAGCGAAGTGGCTTAATGGAAAAAGGCTCGATGGCGAAATAATAAAGTTGAACGCGGTTGAAGGCTGAAGCGTCGTAAGTCGGCGGTGGTGAGAGGGCTGAGGGGCCCATTGATTTTCGCCCTTTTTCAAAACCGACCTTTTTTCATTTCCAAAACGCATTTTCGCAAATGGGAAATTTGCATATGAGAGAAGTAGCACTCGGATGGGGGTCCGAGGGATTGCGTGTGAGGGAGTTGAGGTTATTTAAGTCAAGCGCAGGGCGATTGAAAACTGCTGAAGCAAGTCGCCAGCAGCGCCGCCACTGAAAAGCGTTAATTGAAACGCTCGAGTGAAATACGACCGACTCGCTGCACACTCTCACCACCTTTTCATTCGTCCTGCTCAACGGTCTTAATGGACTTCACAGCGTCTTTATCATGGAAGACGATAAAAAATCGGGTTTTGACTCAGAAATGGCCATTGGTGACCATAAAACGTGTGTGCTGTGTTCAGGGGGGTGTAAAGCAATAGGGGTGAGGGGTGGAAGTCTAAAAGGGTGACTAATGTCCAATCGTATGCAAGGAACATCCATTGGGGCAGCAGACGACAATATGATACGATATATTTTTGTCACATCAATGTAATTATACAAGGGCAGTTAATAGGGTAGCAGTAACATAAATGGTGAGTGCATAGGAGCCAATGCTGGGTGCTCAGGACACCACTAAAGCCTGCCCCTATAGGAATGGAGTGAAGCGGTCTATGTCATGCAGAAATGCACTCAAACTTGTGGCAAAGGTGGTCTCATGAGACAGTGCCCACCAAAGGCGCTCCACTCGATTGCGAAAGAAACGGAAACGACAATCAGGACGGCTTCCTTAAGGTAGCAACTTCAGACTCGTGCCTGTTCGTGGGGGTGACTGCGAAGAAGTGGGTAAAGATAAATGGGAATCCTCATGATGTATCTGGAAAAACAACGTAAGGTCCATCTTTAGCCATATCAAGTTCCAATGGGTCAAGTCAGAGCACCAGTAAGCGATCGTTGTGTGAGGTTCGATGTCGTCCAAACAGTTGGCATGTGAAGTAACGCTGTACACCTTCCACTGCATCGATGTCGTGATGGAGCTATGGTGACAAAACCTGTCAGGCGTATTCCAATGTTGACCGGAAGTAGGTGATAAAGGCTAGGGAGGGTTAGCAGGGTGTGGTGTTGTCTTTCTAATGCTAGCAACAGCAGGTTGACCAAGTTGGTTTTAGGTTTGAGAGTTGCAGTGCAGTGTCGCATCTGCAAAAACGGTCATCTGCCAATCTTCGCACCAGTGGTTCAAATTTTCCCATGACTTAGTGATGTGGTTAGTTGTTGACTTTTTTATAATACTTATCAGAGCATTTTGATATAAAATGTAATTTTTTAAAGTTGAAATACTTCGTTTTAAAAAAAATTGTCCAATAAAAATTCCTTAAAAACGTCCTCCTTAATTCCAATTTTGGGCGAGTGGCTTTAAAAAGATTTCTTTCCGCACTCGTAATTAACTCCTAAATTGCAGCCGGCATAATTAAACCGAATGCACCAAGTCAGTCGCTTTATGAGTCCTCGTTTTATGATTGCCTGGTAATGACGATGACGTCACTGGCGTTATTACGCTAATTGCAGCGGCCAATTTTGATTCGTAGAAACTGAGGCATTCATTTCCAGTCCTTGTTTAATTTTTTTTTTCTCTTCGCATTTTAAATTCGGGCAATTAATGCTCTAATAGGCCTACTCGAGGAATGACGGATAAATACGGAGGAGTTCCGTTATGATATAAATACGCCAAAAAAAATATGAAGATTTTATAGAGAGAAGAGAAGGCAGATGAATGAGGGACAATGTGAACGAAATATTGGAGCAAGATCATAATTAAGGATGCCTGCGCAACTTTTTAATTGGGTTTCGGCACTTAAGATTTCTAATTAGGTACGAAGGCAAACAAAGGCAATATTTAATGGGGAATTATAATGCGAGATTAGACGTGGGGGGCGGGGGGGGGGATGTGAGGGGAGGGGGGGGGGACAATAGCGATATTTTTACTCGCTAATAATGACACTAATGAATTTCACCGACGTTTCATGGAGAATCCATTATCAACAACACTGACAACACTCATCCGAAGATGCTACACAAAAAAGCTTTTAAAATGAGCAATGCAACATGTTTGTGCCTCTTTCTGCCTGCATTTTTCTTTAGTTTAATCGCCTGAAAATGTTGCACAAAGTGGGAAACTTCGGGGCCACCCTGTAGGCAACTGCGAACACCCTTAGCTGGTAACTCAATAAAACAATTGGACAAACACA
Organism: Cylindroiulus punctatus; assembly: GCA_034695085.1. Lineage (NCBI taxonomy): Eukaryota > Metazoa > Arthropoda > Diplopoda > Julida > Julidae > Cylindroiulus > Cylindroiulus punctatus. Next base: position 8,902 of record JAQFYZ010001402.1, on the reverse strand, counting down.
AGCATAGTTTAGACAATAATTTTGACTAATTTTCGAGAAATAATTTTCGAAAATATATATATAAAAAATTATAATATAAATCGGAAATTATATAAATTTTTGATTGATTAATGTAGCAAACAGGGTGATACATCAAAATGATGTCATCACCGATGCTCCCGCCTTCATAATTTTCCGATTGTCAATATACAAATCTCTTCATTTTCTTAAGTATGATCAGCGCCACCAAGGGGGAAGAAAGTGCATGTAAATATGTCCATTGGCTAACGCGCCGCCGGAAAATCTCCACTTAGTTCATGCAGTATCTGCAACACTGGCTGTAGCTCCGCCCTAATTTTCTTAATTTTTAGAATGCTGCGATATGATTGGCCTACAGTAGCCCTACTCGTAATTTTCTTCTAATTTTCTATAATTGTTTGCATCGAGACAAAATTAAGGAAAAATCACTTCCGCCCTAATTTTCACATTCTTTTAATGCTGCGGTATGAGTGGTCCAAAGTAGCGCAGAGCTCTACTCGGAATTATCTTATAATTTCCTGTAATTTTTTGCCGTGAGAGAAAAATAAGAGGAAATTAAGTCCAACATTAGGCAAAAATTAGTGGTCATGATGCATTTAGGCAAAAAATTATAGAAAATTTGAAGAAAATGACTTTTACTTTAGACTAATATTGCAGCATTAAAAAAATTAAGAAAATTAGGACGGAGCTACAGCTAGTGTTTCCAGATACTGAAATGGTCAGGGAAAAGTCAGGTAAGTTGAAAACAGAATTTCTGGATGGACCCTGCAACTTCTCTTTTAATCGGTTTGGGTTTTTATGTGCATCGAAATTAGAAAAAGAATTAAGAGGAAATTAAGTCCAACATTAGGCAAAAATTAGTGGTCAGGATGCATTTAGGTAAAAAATTATAGAAAATTTGAAATGACTCTGTTTTACTATAGACAAGTCATATTGCAGCATTAAAAAATTAGGAAAATTAGGACGGAGCTACAGCCAGTGTTGCCAGATACTGGCATACTGGAATAGTCAGGAAAAAATTAGGGATGTTGAAAACTGAATTTCTGAGGGGACCCTGCAACTTCTCCTTTAATCGGTTTGGGTTTTTATGTGCATCGAAATTAGAAAAAGAATTAAGAGGAAATTAAGTCCAACATTAGGCAAAAATTAGTGGTCAGGATGCATTTAGGTAAAAAATTATAGAAAATTTGAAATGACTCTGTTTTACTATAGACAAGTCATATTGCAGCATTAAAAAATTAGGAAAATTAGGACGGAGCTACAGCCAGTGTTGCCAGATACTGGCATACTGGAATAGTCAGGGGAAAATCAGGGAAGTTGAAAACTGAATTTCTGAGGGGACCCTGCAACTTCTCCTTTAATCGGTTTGGGTTTTTATGTGCATCGAAATTCGTTGCTAAATTAATTCCCACGAATCGGGTAAATCGATGGAACGTCCCCGGGATGACCTGTGACGCATGACCCCGCACCCCGTGACGTCATCGTCCATGCTCGACCCCCTGGCTGTCTATTGGCTGAGGCTGACGCCAGGCGATGACGTCATTGCCCGGGCTGCTAACGCACGTCAGCTGCCCTGGATTCGCAGCTTGCGCAACGGCGCTCCTTGTGACGTCATAGGTGACGTCATCGCGCCGCCTTGTGGGCGCGTTAGGATTAATAAAGGAACGGCGCTCTTCGTAACGGCGGCTTCCGGTCGTTTTAGGCGGAGATAAACCTCGACTTATGCGAAGTTGGATGATGGGAAAAAATGGGAAAAAAATTGCATAAATGCTTAAATCTGCTGGTTTATCAAATTAAAAATGATGTTATCAACGTCATTGTTGCATCTTTCTTACATGCACAATGTTGAACTGATTGAAGACTTGCAGTTCGATAGGGTCTATGTGCCAAATTTTTGTTTGTGAAATGATCGAAGAAATGTTGCAATCATGAAGGCCTTGTACTAAACTGCATTTAATATGGTTTGCATTCAACTTTGGTGCGGTGATCATGCTGCATGAATTAACACAATTTAACAACATTGTGCATAAATTAACACACTTCAACAGCATGTTGCATGAATTAACACATTTTAACAACATGTTGCATGAATTTACACATTTTAACAACACGTTGAATGAATTACCACACTTTAACTGCATGTTGCATGAATTAACACACTTTAACTGCATGTTGCATGAATTAACACAATTTAACAGCATGTTGCATGAATTAACACACTTTAACAACATGTTGCATGAATTAGCACAATTTAACAGCATGTTGCGTGAATTAACACATTTTAACAACATGTTGCATGAATGAACACATTTTAACACATTTTGCAATCAATAACTTATTGCAATCGTAAATGGCATGATAGTAACGTGCATTTAATATGATTTGCATTGAGAGTGAATACAGCAACAAAGATGCACTTTTCAACACTGCTAATCTTGGTTCGAAGATCATCTTGTGAGACACAACGAATTTTCAGACAAATGATGCAATTAACAAAAGAGTGCAATCATGAGGATTTATAGTAATGTACATTTAACTCGATTTGCATTAATTTTGAAGGAAGCAGCATTATTTTGGAATTCAACTCAGCAGAATTTAACGAATTTTTGCATTTTGTGCACTTACACCATTGTAATATGTAAGCTGACTTACGAAATGTAATAATACAAGCTTGCATATTACATGCTTGGCATTCACCTCCGAAACAAATTGTTTAAATCATTCTGTTAAGATCTGTGATCCTTTAAAAAAAATCCGCGGTATAATACAGGGTGTGGCACTTAATTTGACACATCAAATTGGCATTAAGGCAAAGTGTTAGCGATAAACCCCAGGATGCATATAAACAATTGCCTCAGACTAGCAATTTGATTCAAAAATTATTTAAAAATTTCTGATTTGCCATGCTCGTAAACACGTAAGGTCATCCCTTCATTTTTGCGCTAACCGGCATTCGCCATGTTACGCGTATATTTGTGCAAATGAAGCAAATTTCCAAAAAGCGAGTTATGACATGTTTTTGTCCCTCAGTTAAGTTGGTGCTTAAGAACACGTATACCTGCATTAATACCAGCCCGAATTAATTTCTCAAATAATTTTAATCCTCGCGCGGGGGTGTGCCGGGTGAGTCGAGCATCTTGCGGCCTCGCGCGCGAGTGATTTCTCAAAATGCAATTATGGAAACGTAGCGAATATAAATTTTATTTGATCAGTTTAATCTCTTAAAGCCGCCTCTTATTTTGAGCCCCGTTTTCTGGGATTTTCATCCGGTCGATTCCGCAGTCGGAGTTAGTTGCGCGTGTTTTATTAATCCTCGGCAAATTCGCGAAGCAGCTGCGGATACACGTTTTCGAGGGGCCTCCATCCACTCGCGGGTTAGGATTTGTTGCCACGTCTGTAAGTGGGCTGTAAGTGCCAAGATTTGATTTGGTTTGCTAATGGATCGGAGATTGCGCGTCATTTGCGCACAGCACCGTGTTATTTAAAATGCCCCTAAAGTGGCCCCTTGTCGCCTGTAGGGGCAAGATAGGCCCTTTAGGTTATAGCCTGCTTGGAATAGGTCATGACGACATTTGTGGACGACCCTTTTTGATATTAAAATTTTCCCCGCAGAAATAGGCAATCACTGCAAGCTCTGATGCTAGCAGTGATTGCCTACCTACAGGGGCAAGGATGAAAAAATTCAATTTATTATTTTTTTTTATTTTAGTGACGTGATTAAGCTGAAAATGCAATGCATCCTCATAATTAAATATGACTAGATAGTGACTAGATTAATTATTTCGTAAAATTTTACACCTTAGTAGGCAATCACTTATAGCTCTGAAGCTGATAGAGATTGCCAGCCTGCAGGGGAATTTAGTTTCTAATAGTGTTTCTATCAATTAATTTGACATAGTTTACTTATTTGTTTATTAATAAATTAACAAAGCTTATTTTTTTGTTACAGGCCTAGGTACGCATTTCCTGAGTCCCTCGTGGAACGGCCAATCATCCGGCAGATTGTTATCCGGTGAGGCTACACAATGTTTCAATCTTTCTTATAATATAGTCTTGGCTTATATGCTGGTAACTTGTCGAACAAATTTTGAGCAACTCAAGTAGTTGCTCGAGCATACTTGAGCATGCTTTGTTTACATTAAGACATTGTTTACATGCATTCATTGTAACCCTAAGTCACAAATGTAAACCTGCTGTTACTGGCCTTACTTGACTTGGGCATACTTGATTTGGGAATTGGTATGAGGGTGGTTTTATTCAAGAAACCTAAACTTGTAAAGTGAAAGAATCGCTTAGATGTCAGATGACCTGGTGTTTTGGCAACATGCCACCACCAACAGACTTCATGTAAACCTGCATGTTAGTCACTTGGTTTGAAGCAGGATGAAATTTGTTTGAAATCATTGTGATACAAAGGAGAAAAATGAAATAGGAAGATAGAGATGACTCAAATAGACACTAAACTCAAGTAGTTTCTGTCTGATATTCCTAAGCTTGCTCGGTTTGTTAATTATCAAGTTTCTGCTCATGGATGTGGATTAGCTCTCGCTTCTGCTAGCTAGGTCAAAGGTCAAAGGGGCTCGGTAGCAAGGTTGATTAAAGTACAAGCCGAAACGAGGTAGGGGGAAATCAACAACGAAGGATATAAGCTGATCGGATTAGTGACAACAACGAAATTTACTTAGTTACAGCCAATGAACCTTTGTTTACTTTAATGGAAGCTGCTATGCTATTTTTAATGGCCTGGGACATTTTTTTCAAATCTGAAAAAGTCAGGGAAAAATCAGGAAAGTTGACAATTTAATTTTTGTGGAACCCTGTAACACGATATGCACAGTAACTTAAATGAAATACACCTCGCTCAATTTTTTTTATTATTTCCTATTTGAGCAATTTTCCATAGATGGCGCTGCTTCGACCTTGCACTAGTGTTTTCAATGTTTTTTTTTTTCATGAAAGCAGCTTTTCTTTTCGACCAGCTTCACCATTTCGAGGATGTTTCAATTTGAGTAAACACGATGTCTTAATTCCCCGCATATTTTATTTACTGCTGTTTCTATATTTTTGGCTTTTCTCAACTGCTTTGGCAAGACCCCAACATTTTTTTGACACGCGATCTTTTCATTTTATTTTTCTTGGGGATTCCTTTAAAGTGAGCTAGTTTTCGTGGGTGGCTGAAGTTTTTTTTACTTCAAACCTGATTAGTTTGAGTCATGTGTGGCTGCATCGTTGGTTGACTCATGCTCAATCGCATTCCTTGCTTAGTGGCTAAATTTTAGCTTTTTTTTAAAACAAAAAATAAACATGATTTTCTCTTAAATAACTCCTCTGCTTGTTGGGTAAATTTTAGCTTTTTTTAAAAAAATAAACATGATTTTCTCTTAAATTATTCCTTTGCTTGGCTGAATTTTAGCTTTTTTAAAAATAAACATGATTTGCTCAAAAATAATTCCTTTGCTTGGCTGAATTTTAGCTTTTTTTTTAAAAAAAATAGATGATTTTCTCTTAAATAATTCTTCTGCTTGGCTAAATTTTAGCTTTTTTTTAAAGAAACTTTTTTCTTAAAGCATTGTTCTTCGTGGTTGCTTAATATTCGCTTTTATTTAAGAAACATAGTTTTCTCTTAAATAATGGTGGCTAAATTTTGACTTTTTTTTTTAAAAAAATATCATTTTATCTTAAATAATTCCTCTGCTTGGTGGCTAAATTTTACCATTTTTTTTTGCAAAAACTTCATTTCCTCTTAAATAATTTCTCTTCGTGGTGGCTAAATTTGAGATTTTTTTAAAAAAGCAAATAATTTTCTTTTACATAATGCAGGTATGTCATGTTTAATGAGATTCTGACACAGGCCCTCATTACGCCATCAGTCTGACAGAGCCCAAATTTCGCATTGTCAGATGGCGTCGGTGGTTCGGAGCAATTAACGAATTTTTCCGAGCTTCAGGATTTCGATGAAAGGCAACTTTTCGAGTCTTTTGTAGTTTTTTAATGGAATTGACGACGCTTTTCCTTCATCGCAGCAGATGGTGGATTTCGAGGTGAAAATTATTCACCTAGTGCCTCGTAATTCTTGATTAAAATGTGCGCCCATCCCAGGGAGTTTTGTGGAAAAATACAAGGGGGGCTATCATATAACAGGGTTCCCCCAGACCTGGAAATCCTGGAAAAGTCAGGGAAGTTGGAAAGGCCTGGAAAAACCAGGGTAAAATCAGGGAAATTTAACAAATCTCTTGATTTGTGTTCACCTTATATAGCAATATTAAATATCAATATATACATGTAGCATTTTTACATTGGCATGTATTTTTTTCGCATTTGGTATAGTCAGGGACATTTATTTTTAATCTTGAAAAGTCAGGGCAGTTGAACCCTGAAATGGTATTACAGTAGAGCTTCGATTATCCGATGTGTCCTAAAAATAGGTTGATGTGAACGCTGATGTGTGCATTGCAACACAGTAACATGCATTTTTTTTTGACATTGTTTCTGTCTTTTTTGTATGTATGAATGTACATACATCCCCTTTTCATTGAAATTTACGTAAATTTATGCTAAAACGAGTGGTCTTTTAATGGATTTCGATTATCCTGAAAAGTCCGGATAATCGAAGCTCTACTGTATTTAAAGTGTGCAGATTTGAACACGCTTTTTATTGGTCATAACGTAATTATAATGTTAATGGCAATAAACTGAGAATGCATTTAAATAAAAGTAGGAATAACAATAAATTGAGTATACGAGGTAAACTAAAATGGCATCACTACCATAAAACGAATTATGCCGGCTTAGTATTTATTGGTGTAATTAAGTAGTGCATATTGTGGCAATGAAATTACAACTAGATTCGCAGAACTAGTGCTTGTGATGGTGACCTAAACTAGCTTGTTCACATATTCAACACATGCACCAAGAGTTGTTTCATCCTAAAGGGTTCATGTTGAAGACCGCATATTCATTACAACGTTGTTTACCGTGGTAAAATAGGCGTGGATTTGGAAGTGAACAATAATGCAAATGAGGCAACAATTTGCATATGAGAATGCACGGGCGACTGCTAAATGTATCGATTACTAAGTCGAGTTAGCACGCTTTCCAAATCATGGGGAAAATTGATGTTACAGACCCTTTGTCTGGCTTTGCAATTGATCAAACATTCAAGCCGGGTACGTGTGGTTGCATCGGTGTGGTTTGTGTCTTATTTTTTCTCGCTGTTAGTTATTTTTATATATTAAAAGCTACTTCCTGTTACGTGGTCTCCTAAAGATAATGAATTTGCAATTTTCTGCATCTTCCGGTATTGATAACTCGCTGCATGATGCGCCTTTCCTGTAATTATTATTGGTTTATACAGGGTGGGACAATCGTAGCGCATGTTGCATTGTATAAGTTTCTTTTCGCAGTTTGAATTTCAGCAGGATCTATGTGCCTACCTGTTATGATTTGGCATGAATAGTGAATTAATGAAGAAAGTTGGGCCAGTAACGGCAACTGATAAGTAAAGCCTGCCACATACGTGCTCTGATCAATGGCTTGCTGGGAGACTTGATGGCAACAGTGCTAGATACTCTGCTGGACACTGACGTCATTGCTGGCTTGAGGGCTAGCCACCCTGCTGGAATTTGTTGATAGCCGAACAACACTGTAAACCGTAAAGGTACAAATGCAGTTTTTGTGGGGTACAAATGAACATTTGCACCCCATATATCATATATGTTCCCAAAGGGATGAAATGACAAATGTAGACTCATATGTACCCCTAGGAACTCATGTCAAATGTACACGTGCAATCAACATACACGTATGTACCCTATGGGTGTGTATATACAGTGTAGTTTCAAAACATTTGTACCCTTAAGCTTCAACATTTTTACTTTTTCCATTTAGAGTGAAGGTTATAAAAGTGGTAAGCTGAAAGCCCACTTAAGTAGTGGGGCCCTCTGGTAGTTTCAGCTAGAGCACTTCAAAGGGTGGATTTGGGCTCTTCTCATAGACCAATGTCAAATTGAACTCCAACTACAAGGATGTTTGCGCTGAGATTATCTAGGATATGTTGCACTGCCTTTTGTAGAGCATGGAGGATGCAATATTATTGAGCTGCACTTGTGAATATTGTTAGATTAACTACTTTTGCATGTTTTGGAACTTAGCTCTTTTTGAAATTCCATTAGTTTTTCAACTCTTCATACTCAACTGCTGAGATTAACAACGATTTTTGCTCGATACGCTGGCCTATGGCTAAAGGGACGATGCAGCCAGTCCTCCCTCGAGATGGCGCTGCTGGCACAAGCTTGTTAAAACTGGTCGCGCTGATAAGCCTGAATTAATAGGATAATGAATTTTAATTTCTAATCGTAAACATGGATGGCCAGCCCTGCTTTTGTTTCCCCGAACGCGAGATCGTAAATGATGCAAATCTTGCCGGTTCCCGAGCTAATTGTGAAACATCACGCAGGATCGGATAGAGCAAATCCCTGAACAAACAAAGATGGCGCTGCTTCACGCTGTTGTTTATTTTAAGGATATGTCGTATTATCTGCGGGCACTTGCTAATTAGCAGCGAGATTAAGCGCTGCGCATCAGCCTGTATTTCAAATGAGTCCTTATACCCCATTCAGACTGCGCTTGGAAATCTAGATAACACGGGAAAACACGATAAGGTTCCGGGATGTGAATCTATCGGTAACGCAGACGTTCATGTAGATAACTACTGTAACCATCATAGTTACCCATATGTAAAAAAAATATGATTAGAATATATTTTTTTGGTATATTATCCATATATTGAAAATATACCAAAATTGGTTGAATTTCATATATGGATAATATATTACTTTTCATCAATATATATAATGCAAATATATGCAATATCTAAGGGAGATGT
>JAQFYZ010001401.1:0-24020 GCA_034695085.1 Cylindroiulus punctatus | reverse complement strand
CAGAATTCCCTATAGGTTTCTGCAGAAAATTTTCTGCAGAATGTGCAGAATTCTGCAGAAACTTTTTCATATGGGCAATCATAGCACAGCCCATACCGTAAGGGCTAGAACCTTGAAATTTTACATGTACCTTCCTTGGGTGCCAAACCCACTATTTAAGAAAGGATTTTTTCGTAGTCCCCCTCGAAGGGGTTTTAAAAGAGGGAAAATTATATCTCCTTCACCGTTAGGGCTACAACCTTCATATTTTCTATGTGTCTTTCTTAGGTGCCAAGAACCTTGCTAACAAAGTGTTTTTATCCTATTACCCTTGCTAATGGGATAAACAGAGAGGTGGGTAAATACATCTCCCCTCGGGCACCATTTTGCCATTTACGCACTGCGCCCCCCAAATACACACACACACACACACACAAATACATCTCCCAAACCGTTAGTGCTACACTGTTGAAATGTACCTGCAAGCGTATATTAAGCATCAAAACTCAGGAATGGAACAAAGTACTCCATATATTTTGGATCCGTGATTGGCATTCTTTTAAACTTCTCACCTAATTTTCAATATTTGGAATCTGTTTCTAGCATTTTTTTCTACAATTGACATTTGACTTATAATAACATTAAATGAAATTTTGGTTCACATGCCAACGAAGTTGCGAGGGTGCTGTTAGTTTAATATAAAAATCCAAAATTAGTAGTTTAAGATTTTTTTATGACTAAGCACATGTATTCACTTTAAGACATCTGAGAAAATTAACTCGAGAAAAAAATAGAGAATTTTGGGATTGGTTTCAAAAAAACACTTTATCAAGGTTCTTGGAACCTTAGGTAGAAGCAAGCAGCATTTCAAGGCTCTAGTTGTAATGTTTTGGGAGATGTATTTACCCACCCCTCTGTTTCACCCCTTAGCGAGGGTAATACGAAAAAAACACTTTGTTACCAAGGTTCTTGGTAACTAATATGCATGCAAGCAACATTTAAATTGTGTATTACCCTAACGTTTTGGGAGAAGTATTTACCCACTCCTCTTGTTTAACCCCTTTGCAGGGGTAATACAAGAAAAACACTGTGTTAGCATGGAGAAATGTGAAGGTTGTAGCTCTCACGGTTTAGGAGATATAATTACTCCTTTTTTAAAACCCTTCGAGGGGGACTACGAAAAAATCCTCTCACAGTGGTTGATTATGGCACCCAAGGAAGGTACATGCAAAACTTCAAGTTTCTAGCCCTTACGGTTTGTGCTGGGCGTTGATGGTCTCTCTGTCAGTCAGTCAGGTCTGTCTTCATATATGTAGCTTATATATATATATATATATAAGCTACATATATGAAGACAGACATATATAGGACATGTAGGTGTCTAACCGTCAAGGGAGTCACGGTAAACTGGGGAAAGTCATGAAATTTTCAATAGGGTTGCTGCCTTTTTGCATTTTATTCATTTTACATTTGGTGTAATTACTTTCCCTACCTCATTTAGGAATTTCCGAGCTCGGAATTTCATAAGTTTTATTAGTGATTTTTAGTGCCCTTAAAGTTAGGAATTGTCCTTCTGGCAAAAGCAGAATGTTTGGTTAGATGGTAGCTAGGTTATGGTGAATTCAATAACATTAGTAATACCATCCTTGAAATCCCGATTTTGTGTAAACAATATTAACATGAACGACCCGATATTGTAATGGGCATTGAAAAATCTTTACAAGTCATGGAAAAGAAATTCAAAATATTGATGGAATTTGCAGTATGAAATACGATATTCATTCTTATGGCTGTGATTTTGGCATGTATGATTGTGAAATGTTGATAAATGTGTCAGCGATTTTAGGATTGCACATCTATTTACAGGGTTTCCACTGAATCTGGAAACTTGTAAATATCAGGGGAATTTTTCCAATGTCTCAGTAAGTCAGGGATCCTTTAACGTTTTTAAAGAATTGTTGACTAAACTCCTCCTTAGATGATCTGCATTTTTCTAAATGTTTCTTTTGTTTATGTGAATTCGCTGTGTAAACACCCCATTGTTATTTAACATTTCGTCTAACAGGATTGCTAGGCAACCTCGGTTTACCAATCTTGGTTAAATCCAATGGTATAAGTTTGCCCTTAGTGGGGGCCTGGTCCAACAGCGTTGGGACTTGGGAGGTGAAGTGCTCGAAATGTAGGTCAGTCTGAATAAGTCCATAAGTATGGATCGTTTATTTCTATGAATGAATCCAAGGCCTGAAGGCACTTACCCAATGACTCGTTCGCAAGATTGAGTACCCAACAGTCTGCCTCTGCTTCAGTGCCAGGGACTATCAGGACTGGTACTTTGGCAGGATCCACTGGCTTGTCTGGTCCACCTGGTATGCGATACATCGTAAGCCTGAATCCGTCTCTGGTGATTATAGTGTAATTTTCTACCGGATATCCATTGTGCTGAATAAGTTCCGTCTATTGGAAAAGAAATGTTTTTCAGGTGTGAAATGTCATTGCAAGGCATATGACTGGCCGATGTTTTTTGGCCTACGTACCGTTGACATCGTCACTTCTGGTTCTAAGTAAAACAACCAATTCCATATGCTTTTGGGGAAGCTTAGGATGCCCCCAATAACATTTTTGATGCTATCTTGGACGCTCCCGATGATGCTTTGAGCAGCATTTTGTGGTGCTTGGAGGTCCAAACAGGCCACCGAATTTGCCAAAAGCAAGAAAATTCCTAAAACTAGGAACATGATTTTTCAATAACGTATGATCGATACCACTTTTAAGCTTATGGAATGAAAGTTATGAAAAAAAAATGACTGTAACTATCCCTTATAAAGGCTGATGATAGCTACGTTACACCTGGAATTATTTGAACTACTTACTCAATATTTCTTGTATTGTTGTCACAGCTGAATTGACTCCTACACGAGGACTCATATTGTTGAGCTAGCACGCGACGTTGCATAAGTCGCACAGTGGCACTTCATCGTAGGCTACGTACAATATATTATAAGATATTGGCAAGATGTCCCATTAGAAAGCTATTGAGCGTCATCAAATTTCTTTAAAATGTATACATTATTCATTGTGCAAATGTGCATTTTGTAAGTCATCTGCGTTTTTCTGTGACATGGCGCATTTCGCGAGTATACACAGCGAGCTTCCTCTGTACGTTATTGTGCGATGCATCATAACATACATACTGTATATGACAAGCCTACTGTATATGCAAATTTATCCTGGAAGTTCTGGAATCAGCTCTTGTAAAGGCTTTTCTGGTAGCAATATTACGCCTGCAGAGTGTTTGAACTATACGTAATACCCCGTAATTTATTGGGCTATTGCTATACGTCGGATACAGTCATACAGGCTCATATGCCCTCTAAACTACATTAATCCAGCCCTAGTTTCCGAGACAATGGAGTATGTGCATAAAACAGGTTATTTTCATCAAGCCAATGTACACTTCATCACGCACGAAGCACGTGGCACTCGACTCATGGACAAACACAACTGCCTGCAAGCGCAATTGATATTGTAACAAAAGAATCCTTCAAAACAGCAGTTTATTACAGTACCCGAACGGTATCTATTGTGTAGACTGGTGAAATGGATCGAGGAACACAATATTGCAAATGCCGGTATCAGTTGCCTGAACAATTCCTTCAATATTCTGTCAAGTGTCCAAAGTCATTTTTGAAAATTTCACTGGATGTTGTAAGCAAACATAATACTTGCCGTGAGTTCTGAATTTATAACGATGGGACACGATATTTTTCTTAAAGTGATGTGCACACGCGTGCATGGTATTCTTGCTCCAAAACGTCTTTTTCATGCCAGTGAAACTAAGATGGGCATATAAACCTTTTTAAGCATAAAAATTCGAGTATGAGTGAAAGTTATGTTGGACGTGTTAAACTTTTTGCATGTAGTTGCAATATTGTTGTTAACTATATCATTTACTTTTTGCAACACCACGGGGATCGAGGTTGTCATGCATGATTGCCTGTTTTTAACATATGAAGTTATATGTTTAGTTGTTGTTGTTTTACATATGCAGAAAACTAGCTAATTTATTTATAAATGACATCATCATAGACTGATGACAACCAGACATGTTTGTGGCGTCATAATTGGGCATCACACGGTGCAATGTAGTATAAGATTCTGGCAAGATGTCCAGTTAGAAAGTTATTAAACGTCATCAAATTTGTTTAAAATGTATATTATGCATTGTGCAAATATGCTTTTTGTAAGTCATCGAAATTTATGTCCATCTGTGACATGGCGCATTTATCGAGTATACACATGCAGCGAGCTTCCTCTGTATGTTATCGTGCAATGCACGATATGCAAATTTGTCCTGGATTGATGTTACGGAACTATCCCTTGTAAAGGCTTTTCTGGTATTAATATTACGCTTGGAAGTATTTGGACTATAAGTAATACTCCATAATTTATTGGGCTATTGCTAACCCATACAAAAATTGCACTGCAAAATTCTGCGGAATGTATTCCACTGATATCATGCAGAAAATGGGTATCAGAATTAGTGTAACTTTTTCTGCAAGATCTTTTATAATGGTTATCTGCAGAAATGATCACAGCCATAAATCCATCGAACGCGATTTAAGAATCAAAAACTCTTTATTCCAGTAAGCACATAGAAAATGGCCACACTCATGTGGCCCGTTTACTCTGCTCAAAAGTATGTGTAGGAATGAATTGGGAAGAACAAGCAAACTCAGGAAATGAACATGCCCTTTGTTTCCCAATCCAATTGGGGTCGTGCATCACAACGCACGACATGGGGTCACGTCCAGGTGCAGGTCAAAGTTAATCCTTTAACTTCTTTACTCCCGGTGGGCATAAGGCGCCTCAACGCCAACAGTAACTTTATGCACATGTGCAGTGGTCTGTACACTGTTAGTAGTCTGAAGATTTAATTCTGCAGAATTAATTCTTGCAAAAATAAAATATTTAAAATGTCAGCTTACCTTGAGCTTACTGCCATGGATCCTTGGTGACATGGATTCGAAGGCAGACACCCTACAACTGGGCCATCTGGTATTTGACAATCAGGGAGTGTTAATGTTGACCAGGGTCAGTGCACATAACGACCATAGTAACATCAACAAAATTCTAATGTTAATAATATAGTAAATTGATTAATAATCAGGTTTAACTGCCTCCATGCTGAAGCAATATTAAATAAGTAATATTGACAGTATAAATATAATCTTCAGTACTGCATACTAATGTGCGCTTTTCAGTATACTGACGATCACTTTTGATAGTATACTTATGCAGTGCGCTCGCCAGTATATGTGATCATCATAGATTTTTACTGCATGCATGCTGCACAGAAACTCCTGTAGACGTAGTTCAGCAAAAAGTTTTCTGTAGGAATGTTTCTGCAAAAGTTGTTCTGTCTGGTAATTGGCTTCTGCAGATTCTGCACAGCAACTCCTGTAGATATCATTCAGCAAAGAGGTTCCTGCAGTTACATTCGTGCAAAAAATGTTCTGCATAATGTGTACAAACAGCCTCTGCAGAAATATGCAAGCCAATATCTGCAGAGCTTGCTCTGGCATTATTTGTTCGATTTCTTGTGACTCCCCCGGAAATCCTGGTCGAGCTCAATTTAGCAAATAAACTCGGTGATTAATAGTAATTACCAGTTCCTTTATTGCTACTTGTAGACCACTTGTACTGTACAAGAAGCGTAGCCACTTCACATGGTGAAGGCTGTGCACGAGTGTGTGAAGGTTACAAAAAAAAACAAGATGGCACCTTGAAAACAACTTTGTTGGTCAGCTGATCCACACGATCCACACGATCAGCTGACACTGCACCCAGCATGCATGTACTGTGAGGGCAGCTAAGTGCCAGGGCGAGGAATTTGAATAGAGGGGGAGAAAGCAAATTCATTGCATGTTTTCGTCACCCACGCCCTATCTAATTTCGAATTTCGGCCTGATTGGTCCAACCACTGAATCATAACCCCACAAAACCCTTTCCAGAAGCAACATTATTGACCCGCAGAAATCTGCTGAATTCTACAGGAACATTTCTGCCGGAAAAATACTGGGACATTTTTCTGTTCATTTTCTGCACACCATTTTTGTATGGGATACGTCTGATACAGTCATACAGTCTCATATGCCCTCTAAATCACAGTACTCCAGTTTGGCCCTATAGTCGGCTGAACGAGAAATGAGAAAAATGGCGTCGGTTCAGCCAATAGGATGCCATTTCCTGTTTGCGATTCGTTCATCCAACTTTTAAGAAGGCAGAGCCATGACCAGGTGCCCACTGCCGAAAAACACCTTAGCAAATCGGAGGTCGACCCTACAGTGGACGGCCCAGGGTCGCACATGCGGTTTATTGGCTCGTTCTGGAGACCGCAATAGGACTCCCATCAGTGACAGGGGCGAGGGTCCCACATACGACTTATTGGCTCCCGAATTAGAGCTCATGCATACTTCGTTCACCGAGGCATGTATGGCTGTGGCCGCCATTTTCTTTCACCAGCCGTAACACTCATGACGTAACAAATTTTTGGTGGGCCCCCCTGCAATAGGATCCAATTTATGGCAAGTATTGCGTGCTAATAATAACCAGAACTGGTACCACACAACATTAGACAATGCTGCCAGATGCTGTACAACTCCATGCTTCTATCAGCACTCGGGAAACTAGAGGCTGCCACAGGAGGTGTCCACCTGTGGTACCAACTGCCGCCTTTTCGTCATGGACCGTGCCGCTACTATCCGCTACCTCATCGACACCGGTGCTGATGTCTCGATGCTGAGTCCAACCCAAAGGAAGTAGAGATCTCCTGGACCTATCTCTCTCAGTGCTGCCAACAGAAGCTCCATAGCTACGTATAGCAAACGCACCATGTCACTCAACTTGGGTCTCAACCATGAGTTCCTATGGAAATTTCTCATCGCTTGCGTCAATAAACCAATCACCAGAGCAGACTTTTCATGGCATTTCGGACTTTTCGTTGACCTTCAACCGCCCTAAAAGTCATCGAAACCATCAGTGACGAGGAATCCCTCAGCCTCCGCATTATCCACAACATTTCGTGGTACGACGCGTTACTATGAGAGTTCCCGGCCATCACCCTTCCAAGGCCACACAGCGAGATCAAAGATCCAGTGGTCCACCACATTCCAACTACTGAACCCACGGCATTCACAAGACCTCCTGACCGCCTTGGTATAGCCCAAGTGGAGTTTTGAAACATGCTTGACCAAGGCATCTGCCGCCCGTCCAACAGCCCCTGGGCCAGCCCTCTCCACATGGTACCCAAGAAGAATAGGGGCTGGCGACTTTGCGGTGATTACCATTGACTAAACACTGCTATGGTACTGGACCGTTACCCCGTCCCCTGTTGTAAATATGGTTTGTTATGAGGCAGAACACTGCCAAATGAGCATGCTTATTGGGGTACAGGAGCAAGTACCAAAACGATAACTTTCCTGAGGCTATTTATTGCACTTTTAACACTTTCTTGATTACATAAGCAAAACCTGAAACTTGTTGTTTGTTTTTTTCTCGAGGGAACACACTCAAAACACAGCTAGCAACAATGATTAAACTCCCGCTGGCCTCTAAATCCCTGCAGATAAGAGATCTGCAAGGCGACCAGTATGGTAATAGGGCCACCCTGCTGAGTGGTACCCTAACTTATAACTAGCATGCGACATGACAATGTTCAATAAAAAAGCATATGCAAAACACTTGGGAAATTTAATCTGCTCTTAGATGAAGTTGATAATTTCACTTTTCAGGATTTTCAAAACACTTTCAGATGGTCCTCCTCTTAAGTGCTGCTGGACTGAAATGGTGTGGGCATTTTTGCCACAATGCAGAAATCTCCCTCAATCCAGTTAAGTCCCAGTTTTAGTGGTGCAATCATTTAAATTCAAAACTAGAATTAACTCACAAAGATCTTGCCACAATTTTGCAGCACATTCCTTTGCAATTCAAGGCAATTTGATTTTGCCACAACTGGCCAAAATCACCAACATCCCAAAAACAGAAGGAAAGTTAAAACACAACCTTCCTGGACGAGATGTGGAATCGAAGAGACAGAAAATACATACAAAATGGTAGACTTTCGCGTTCGCCCAAAAGATCCGATTTCCTTTCAAGGAAAATTGGAATTCTGCCCTCAATGTCCTAACAAATGGCAGCAGCAGATACTTGCTGCCAAGTCTTTCCTTCTGAAATCCCATGCCAGGTGCGACCTGATGTCACAATGCCCTAAAGAGTGCAGAGGAAGAAAGTGCTTGCACTTCACCCACATCGCTTATCTCAGCTAAGTTAGAATAGGGATGCTCCATAAAATCCCTGACTGCCTGTATATAAAATTCAATGTTTTACCAAAACATTTAAATACAATAAACACCTGGCACATACACATTAAATGATATCACTTATCATCATCATCATACTAAATAATCGAGCGTTTTTGCTGTACAAATATGACGCGAGCTAACTACTTTCAACATTTGCCCGCCAGGTGGCGCTACGTGTCGAAGAAGAAAAAATCCGCAATTTTTCTTTGCCGAGATTCGAACTCAGATCTCCTGCTTGCTAGGCAGGCGCATTAGCAAACCAAGCCACGGCGCCAAACATATGGGATGCATGCAAGACAGAACCTAAATATCTTTTAAATTAATTACTAATTAAATTCAATAAGGGAAAAACGTAAGCATGGCTGAAATTTGAACTCGGGATCTCCTGCTTGCCAGACAGGAGCTTTACCAACCAAGCCACAGCACCATGACTATGCATGAGATATAGATGACAACCTATATTTGATTGAAATCGAAGTGCGGCGCGTGCAGCACGCTAAGCGCGCTGGTATATCTATAACACTAGGGCTAGGGTCCTGGTTCCAATGAGGGCCCTACAGTATGCTGACGTGCATTTGGGCTATGGATCCCAGGGGCAGTTCAATAATAAATAAAAATAGTGCTAAATAGTACGTCCACATGCAGTGACGTATGTTACATCACCGTGTGCACATTCCCATGGCCTTCATGATGGACTTGGGATTCCTGGCGTAGGACTTCTGATTGGGCCATAAACTGGGTTTGAGTAAACCTGCAAACCAGAAGTAGGCCTGCTAAAGACAAAAAATGCTTCTAACTGTAGGGGAAAACTAATACTGCCCCCCCCCCCACATAACTACAACTTGAAACACCGATGTTCTGTACTGGAACAACCAATGGCGGCTGTTTGAAAACTTCAATAACGGTGTAAGTCCACTAGCAAGGGTAGCATGCTGAAACCCTTCCTCAACCAATTAAAGCTAGGCCAGCAGACATTTGCAAATTTTGAATCAAACTAATATGTCAATGGGTGTCCTAATGACACCCACATGTGCCACCCCCACCCCAACCCCAACCCTATGACCAAAACACATGGCACTTGGGACCAATCACTTCAAGGGGGAAAACAACACAAAATACACTTGTTCTTCAAGGATGATGTCATGCGTTGTTGCTGTGTCCCGGAATACACGCTAGGAGCGCAAAGTTCGGCCCTGGGGGCATTAGCTTTACACAGAAACGACATCCCCCACATCCAGGACTGCACACAACGCCTGGCTGGAAGGACCATCTTCTCCACAATCGACCTTGTGCGTTCCTTCAACCAGATCCCGTCACACTGGAGGACATCTGCAAGACAGCGGTCTTGCACGGTCCCCTTCAGCCCTTTTGAATTTCCATTAATGCCCTTCGGTCTTAGCAATGCAACTCATTCTTTCCAACGTTTTATCAAAGACATACTGCGGGGACTGGACTTCTGCTACACCTACAAAGACGACATCCTAATCACCTTACACTCACATGAGGAACACCAACGACACCTCTACATCCTGTTCGAGCACCTCAATGCCTATGGGATTATTATCAGCCTGGCCAAGTGCCTGTTCAAGCAAATATCAGTTCTGTTTCTTGGCTACCCCGTAAGCTCCTCCGGCCTTTCCCCCTGGCTTCCAAAGTTGCCACTATCATGGACTTTCCAGAACTTGCCACTGTCAAGCAACTTTGGCAATTCCTGGATATGGTAAATTTTTACCACCATTTCTTACCCAACCACCGCCCATACTCAGGTATGTCTCAACGCTTTCCTTGTCGACAGAAAAAAGAACATCACCCGACCTATCCCTTGGACACCCAAAACCCATACAGCATTCGAACTATGCAAACAGCAGCTCAGCACCGCTACAATGCTAGCACACCCCCTCCCCGATGCGACGCTGGCATTTAATAATGATGCATCGAACTTCGCTATTGGTGCCACTCTCAACCAACTCGTCCATGACAACTGGCAGCCACTTGCAATCTTTTCAATGAAATTCACAGACACCCAGTGTCGCTACAGCACTTTTGATCATGAGCTGCAAGCTGCCTGCTCCGCGGTCAAACACTTCTGGCACCTGCTCGAAGCTAGAGATTTCACATTGTTCACCGACCGTAAGCCTCTCACCTTCACCCTCCACATGTGCAGCGACTCCTCATCCCCCTGTCAATCATGCCAACTCGAGTTTATTGCAGAATTCACCATCAACATATCATGTTGCTGGTACTGACGACTCGATGTGCTTTCTCGAATCACCGCAGTCTCTTCAGCGCCCATCAACTACGCCTCCCTCGCTTATGCTTAAACAGCAGACCTGGAAGTGCAGAGGTGGGTGGCCCTCACGGACTTTTCATTCCACTGGCCACATTCATCCATGGATACCTGAAGCATTCCGTAAACAGGTTTTCACTTCCCTCCACCACCTGTCCCACCCGGGCCGCAAAGCTTCTGGGAAACTTATCAGTGCTTGCTTTGTCTGACCTTCCATCTGCATGGAGGGTACCTTGTGGGCACGTTCCTGCCTTATGTGTCAGCTGTCCAAAGCACATCGCCACACCCATGCTACGAACAACACTATCATGCCCCAATGCGTGATTCGAACACCTTCACATCGACCTGGTCGGACCCCTCCCACCTAGTAGTGGGTGCATATACCTCCTGGCTTGTATTGATCATTACACCCGCTGGCCTGAAACCTTTCTAATCCTTGACACACTCGCCAACACCGTCGCTTCAGCCTTCTACTTCCTGCGCGGGTTACCACTGACCAGGGTTCCAAATTTGAAGCTGACCTCTTCAGCTGCCTCGCACCACTGCATATTATCCCAATGCCAACAGGCTAATAGAGCGGTGCCACCGCCAACTCAAAGCTGCCCTCATGTGCCACGAGGGCGTCTCATGGTGCTATGCCTTGCCTATGGTCCTTCTGGGCATTCGCTCTGTTGTCCGAGAGGGCAGTGGAACTTCTCCAACAGAACTCCTCTATTGTGGCCCTGCTCATCTTCCCTGCGAGTTCTTTACCCCCTCAACGGACCCTACATCTGCTTGCGTGTTCCTGTCGGACCTTTCGTCGCGTAATGTACACTTTCTGCCTAGCCCCTAACTTAACGTTTTCGTATTGCTAACCTGCCATCGTGCACGCACGTTTTTGTTCACCATGACCGCATCCGGTGGGCCATAGAACAGCCCTATGACAGCCCCTTCCTCGTAGTCAGTCGCACTGACAAACCCCTCACTATTCAGTGCAGCACTCACGCAGTCTGCATCAGCCTAGATCGCCTCATGCCGCCTTTCTACCTTCCTGTCACAACCAACCCTATTCATCCTAGTGCTCTCATCCCTGCTGCAGCACCTGCAATATCGGGTCCTGCTACCCAGACGGCCCCTTATGCTCCAGTTCCCTCCTCTGGCACTGCCCCTTCACCCCTATGCGGTATCCTACGGCAAACCGGCTTCACTTCTGCCCCGGACAAGGATTAGGGCCACCGCGTACAGTTCAGTACGTCGTTGCGGAGCGGAAGAATTGCTCCTTGGTCGAGAGGACGTGTTGGCATTGAGGCGCCTTATGCCCGCCCGGAGCGAAGGGGTCAAGGGGATTAACTTTGACCCTGCATTCGAGACGTCTCCGGGTCAGGGGTTCGTGGACCCCATGTCGTGCGTTGTGACGTGGGATCATCAATGTGATCTACTGCCCGACCGGGAAGATGTCCGCGGATATCTTCACCAAGCCCCTGGGAAAGGATCCCTTCATGCGCTGCAAGGAAGCCATCGGACTTCGTGAGTAGTTCCGACCCAGAGCTACGAGGGCACGGGGCGGGCACCGTCGAGAAGTGGTGTTGGCGTTGAGGCGCCTTATGCCCGCCCGGAGCGAAGGGGTCAAGGGGATTAACTTTGACCCTGCATTCCAGACGTCTTCAGGTCAGGGGGTCGTGGACCCCATGTCGTGCGTTGTGATGCACGACCTCAATTGGAGTGGGGAACAAAGGGCTGACAATTTCCTGTGGTGATTTACTTGTCTTTCATTTTTCCCCAGACTTGAATTTACTCTTGAGCAGAGTAGACGTGCCGCATGAGTGTGGCCAGTTTCGTTTGTATTTCGCAAGAAATAAAGTTTTTCGATTCTTAAACCGCGTTAATAGGATTTATTCATCAGGACGTGTACCATGCTCTCAGATGCAGGGCTACCTCAGAAATTCTGGGATGAGGCACTGCTTACAGCTGCCTGTCTGCAAAACCACCTGCCAAGTCAGTCGGTATCAGTTATTGCGGGGAGTCAAGCCGAGCTTGACTATGTGCGGGTCTTCCGATCTAGTCTTCTGTTTGGTGCCGAAGAAAATTCGTCGCAAGCTTGACGCCAAAGCAAACGTATGTGTTCGCGTCGGTTACGAAGAAGATCGTCGAGCATGCTGTGCATACCGTGGCCATGGACGATTCTGCAGCGCTCCAGGATATCCAGCCGGAAGGGGGCAACCCTGTTTCCTCGCGAGGCTGTAGCTGGGTTTCCATTGAGTGGGCCCCGGAACAAGTGGTAGAAACATCTGCAACTCTGGAGGTGGCCGGGACCCCTCCACCAAGTGCATCGGGGGTACCGGAGGTGGCCGAGGTTCATCCACCCATGCCAGAAATGCTCCTGCTAAATGTGGACGTCGCACCACAGGCAGCGACACCGGGAGTGATAGTGAGGCTGTCGACCCGAGTGAATCTCGGAGTACCACCTGTATGGCTGTCCTTCCTAGCGGATGCTGGACCAGCTCGCGAGCCTACCAGCTGAGAAGAGGTGCTCGCATCTTCCGACCGTGAACGCCTGCTTTGGACAAGGGCCGCACAGGAAGAAATGGACTCCCTGCACCAGCACGAAGTGTGGGAGCTGGCCGACCAATTGCCGGGACGGCGGGCCATATCTGCCAAATGGGTGTTCAAGGAAAAGCGAGATACGGATGACAACGTTCTCCCATAAAGCCCGACTGGTGGCCCGCAGTTTCACCTAGAAGTTTGGTAGGGACTTCAATGAAATGTACGCGCCTGTGGTTAAACAGGAGACAGTGGGGATGCTCCTTGCTGTCGCGGCAGCGAGAAAGTTGCACATTTGGCACCTCGATGTCAAGTCGGCGTACATGAATGGGGTGCTAAACGAAGAACTCAACTTAAAGCAGCTGCCCGGGTTGGTCGTGACAGGTCAGGAGGTTAAAAGTTTTGCGCCTTCTGAAGTCTTTACGGACTCAAGGAGTCTGCCCGAGCGTGGAATCGCAAGGCTACCAGCGCATTGGCCAACCTCGGTTTCCAGCTCAGGGAAGCTGACCAGTGCCTTTTTCACGGAAAGCAGAAGATGGGAGCATTACGTATATGCTCCTGTACGTCGACGATCTCTTGGTGGCAGGAGCTACTGAGGAGATCCTTGCTCGGGTCGGGAAACAGCTCGACGAGCATTTCACTACGATGGATCTGGGTAGTATGAGCCACTACATCGGGAAACAAGTGGAACGGGAAGGTGATGGATCTTTTCTACTACACATGCGAACGAAGATTGCCCAGATACTGAAAGAGCACGGAATGCTCCAAGCGAAGACCGCTGCCACTCCGATGGAAACCGAGTTCAGGAGTGAACCCGCTGGGGTAAGCCCCCCGATTGCCAAACAACCGAGAGCTCCGGCAAGCCATCGGTTCGCTGTTATACCTCGCCACTGTGTCGCAACCGGACATCGCGGCAGTAGTGGGGTTCATATGCCACAAAGTGGAAGAGCCCACCGAGCGGGACTAGTTAGCGGTGAAGCGCATTATGCGCTACCTGGCCGATACCATTGGGCAGAAGCTAATGATGTCTGCCAAGTCCTCCACCGTGCTCAGTTGCTTTGTGGACTCTGACTTCGCCGGAGACCGGGTCGACCGGAAGTCGACTAGTGGTTACGTTTTCTTGCTCGGGAAGATCACCATGGCGTGGTTGAGTCGCAAACAGGCCACGGTGGCATTATCATCCATGGAGGCAGAATATGTCGTGTCCTACCATGCCTGCCGAGAGTTGTTGTGGCTACATCAGCTGCTGGTTGACCTGCGGATCCCAACAGAAGGAGCAACGGTCATCCACGAGGATAACCAAGGGTGCATCCGGATGATCGAATCCGACCGGTCTGGACCGCACACCAAACACATCTATGTTTGCCACCACCATTGACGGGTTTGCTGGAACGTGGAATCATCGAAGTGATATACTGTCCCATTAAAGAGATGTCTGCGGACATCTTCACGAATCCGCTTGGGAAGGAGCCATTCCGCAGATGTTAACAAGTCATCGGCTTGCATGGCTGACATAGGACACCAAAGAGCCGGACGAGGCAGGCAGCTGTCGAGAAGGGGTGTTGGCGTTAGGCGCCACCTGCCTGCCCAAAGGCATGCGATAAGGAGTGCGCCAGGTGCACCTGCAACAGTCATAGGGCTTATGACGTCGACCATGTGCGTTTTGGTTTTGTGGTTTATTGAACCCGGATGTCTTTGTTGTTTTCCTTGGGTTGTACTTGCTGACATTTTTTTCGTACAGTAGACGTGTGTAGCATGTGCTCCACGTGTAGTTTAATGTATAGTGCCAATAAATGAGTTTTGATGGCCCAAACCTCACAGCTTAAATTTTTTATCCATATGTATCCACATATAGCTGTCCTGAGGAAATGAACAACAATACAACCTTACAAGCTTACAAGCTAAATTCACTAGTAGGCGGATCTAGGATTCCGTGAAGGGGGGTGCAGTAGGCAAGAACCCCCCTCCCCCAGTGACGTAACATGGAAGTTGGGTATGGGAGGGGTGATCGGGCGACAAGCACACCGGGGGGTTTGGGGGGGAGGGGGTATGGAAATACCCCCCAAATAAGAGGGGGATACGGTGCCCTCCCCCGGAAAATTTTCAAAAATGAGAAGCAATTAAGATTATGAGTTTTGAGGCACTCTAAATGCGAATTTTCAAGTAAAATTTTAAATAGTTTTGTGGGGTTTTTTCAAATTTTTTTTAACTCAGTTTAATCCCCCTACTGTGTATCCAGGATGAAAAAGGGTGCCCTAGATTCACCAACCTACAAAAAGTTACCAGCAAAACGGGGGGTGCGGCCGCACCCAGGGCACCCTCCTGGATCCGCCACTGGACTACTGCCAGTGGCAGGTTGTGGCATGATGGTTATCATAGCTGCCTCGCAAGCAGTTTACCTGGGTTCGATTCTAAGGCACTCAACAAATTTTTAAAGCTTTTATTTCTTAGTTTGCAAGAAATACTTGACAATAAATTTGAATTTTCATATGAACAAAGTGTATTGCAATTAAAAATTACACCAAAATTACCTTCCAAAGAACACACTGACATCTCCATTACATGTTCAACAAGCAATCTAAACATTCAAATTTCATCCCTGTCCATCCAGCAGCATTTTCCAACAGTGATTGGAAGCACCACAGTTTTGACTTATCAAAATTCAAATTCATTATCAAATATTTCTAGTAAATTAATAAATAAATGCTTCTAAAAATTTGGCTACACCAAAACAATTTCGCACGGAACCGAGGGACCCGGGAACAAGCGCCATAGGCGATCGGTCCCTTGTTCTTTGGATTACAATGCTTAGCAATGAGCATTTCCTTCTTTGCTGTCATATTGTTGGCCCATAAGTTTAAGTGCACCAAATTGCATTCCAAAGATTGGAAAGCCAGTAACACATGAAATAGGCATATAAATAATATTGTATTATATTTAGCATAGGTGAACATTTGCTGTATTTAGCTGATATTCGCTCGCTCATAATATTTGAATTTCCCTGCATATTTGATCTAGCCTGACGAGCTTTTTTTAAATAAAAAAGCCTGATCTAGCCTGACTACATTATCTTGAATATATACTACTCTGAACAAGACTGAAACAGATGTTTTATCTAGTTGGCACAAGCTGCAATTTGCGAATGTAATTTATGCTTCTGAGGACAAAATGCATTTCTGGAAATACTTATCATTTGTAATAGCTAATGCTGCGCATTGGCCATTTCGAGCACATTGGGTGCTGCATGGTTGGTTTCGCCAACTGTCGAATTCTTGGATTTCCTGGAATTTAGACTGCACAAAACAAACAAGTGTTTAATCAGTGTGTCATTGCTTTTTCATTGACCAGTTCTCTCTCGTTCGTTTGGATCATTATGAAATGGCTTACAATTAACCGTAATACGTTATGAAAGCATTCTGCAACACAATCTTTTGTTAATGTTTGGTAAATTATCCTCTAGGTCACGGCAGAGCATTTTTCAATGCAGAAAAAATTGTCACAAGTGCATTGTATACGGTATAACTATTTGCTGGTTGTTGGCATGCATTTGTCTTCTTTAATAATTTTTAAGTTCATTTAAAACATTTGGAACATTTGGAAATGCATAATTGAAACACTTCATGATGTGTTCATGATTTCTATGATTGGATTGAACAGTAAGGTTGTTGCATTTACGGCTATACCCATATCAGCATGGGTCCAGTCCTTTCCAACTTCTGTCACGGAGATCACATTCCCCAAGTTGTTCTTCAGGAATTGAGCATTTTTCTCACCACCTACTGTTGTGTCTTTAGTTCCATAATATAAATAGGTGGCTGAAGTGACCTTTTTGAGATCATATACTGGAGGCTCGGGCTATAAAAATCAAGTACAATTTAATACTCGAGAAATTTTGTTATATGCATGTAAAAAATTGCATAAGATGTCGTATGAATTATAGTTGTCGTAGCTGTGCATCAAATCAAATAGTCACTTAAATTCACCATTTTTTCCATATTCATAACAAAAAGATAGTACATCCAATCTCAATTCCATATTCAAACCTAACATGGGACTACGATATGATGCAATGTCGTACATCATTTACCAGTAGCTTAGCTAGTAAACAAAAAACATGCCATCCAAACCCATTATAGTTATTGGGTGGATGATTTTGATACATTTTCATTGAGAACTATATTGCATTTTTAAAGGTACAGTAATACAAGTTAATGTACACTGTAAACCGTAAAAGTACAAATGCAGTTTTTGTGGGGTACAAATTTACATTTGCACCCCATAGATCATATAAAGTACCCAAAGGAATGAAAAGATTTAAATATTTGTACCTCAAAGTACAATGTACCCCTAGGAACACATGGCAAGGGTACACATGCGATGAACATACACATATGTACCCGTAGGGTGGGTATATAGTTTCAAAACATTTGTACTTTTTAGGTTCAACATTTGTACTTTTTTCTTTTGGAGTGTAGCAAATTCGATTTAATTAAATGTTGTAAATGTTTAGTACTTAATTTGCAACGGACATTTGCTCGTACATGTACTGTATGTGCATTAACCGCTACCGAATTCATACATACACCTAATATACTGCAATGATAAAAGGTTACAGTGGTAAATAGTAAAAATAGGCTTACCACTCCATACTTTTTCATGTTTCCCTTCCTTCCATAGTCATATTTCTGGATTCTGTTAGCTTTTATGATCTGAAATTCAACATTGCCAAAATCGGTATGAATACTATTTTTGGTAAGTATGACACTGGCAAGTCTGAGGGGAATACAATTTCAAAGAACCCCTTTCTTAGTATTTGATTTTGGAACTGAAGGAACATTCTTAATAACTTTCAAAGTTTTAGCCTTACAGTTTGTCTGATACAATCGGGATTCCAACTGTAAT
The DNA here is from genome assembly GCA_034695085.1 of Cylindroiulus punctatus. Taxonomy (NCBI): domain Eukaryota; kingdom Metazoa; phylum Arthropoda; class Diplopoda; order Julida; family Julidae; genus Cylindroiulus; species Cylindroiulus punctatus. The sequence goes on along the minus strand of JAQFYZ010001401.1, from coordinate 5,972 downwards.
TTATTGGCCTAATTTTGGTCCTAATTTTCCCACATTACCCACATGCAAATTCATTAATTATCTTAAGAATGATCAGCGCCGCAAGGGGAAGAAAGTGCAGGAAAAGATGTTCATTGGCAATAGCGCCGCCGGAATATAATCTGGCACCAGTGACTGTAGCTCCGCATTAATTGCTTATTTTTTTTAAATGGTGCGATATGATTGGTTTAAAATTGAATTTTCTACCTTAACAGAAAATTAAGAAAAAAAAAACCTCAAAAAATAGACAAAAATTACAAGTTGACAGTAATACTTCATTCACACATGCAATTTTTGCCCACGTACGAAAGAATTTCTTTCATTTTATGTAGTTAAACCGGGGCCAAAGTTGGAACCTCGGCAACTGCAGTAAGCATACCCGAGGGCCCACTTTCGGTGGCTTGCAAGGGGGCCCACACAAAATGTGTTACACCACTGGGAGGGTTGTCTCCTAAGGAGCACCTCTAAACAATTTCATCATGGTTGTGGTTTGGAAGATACAGTTACCCTTCAATCCTGTAATCGAGGGTATATGAAAACAACTTTTCTAGTAGGGGTAAAGATTTTACACAGATTTGTGCGATGTACTCATGCAAAATAGCAAGGTCCTAACCCTTATAGTTTGGATGCTACATTGCCCCCCCACCCCCCCCCCCCCCCATCCTTCCTTAGAGAAGTAATTCAGCAAAATTATTTCTTAGTGCGGATTTATGGTATCTAAGGTGTCCCCATGCAAATTTTCAAAAAAAAACCAACTGACATTCTTTATGCTTATGGATGAAAAGGACTTCTTTGTAAGCATATAGGGAACAAAAGTTTCTGTCACTCTTGTTACCCGCCGTTGTTGACTTCCAATCAAAGTTCCTAAATGAATCACTACTTTTCTCTAACCTGTGCATCATGAATAAACACTTTGAATGATGTTGAACCTTGTGAATGGGCAGCGTACACTGGAAGGCGTGTCTGTCAATGATGAAAATTTTCGTTTTAATTCGTATTGAAAAAACGATTAATAATTGGGGTACGAAAATTAAAGTAACTAATCGTCAATCATTTGCCTGAAATTATTCCAGCTTGTCGAGCAAGATTTGCAATTTGTTTGAATAAATACATTTACAGAGAATTTCCTTGCAATTTAACCTTAAAGAAATCTATTGCCACTTGTCTGCTGCGTTTCAAGCAATAGTTAAAATATTGGCAATTTATTTAGAATAAATACTTTGCTAAAGTTTGTTGGTACACTTCTATAAATACATCTGTTTTGGCTAATATGACAACAATTAAGCTAAGTACTCAAGTCTGAGGTTTAATATATCAACATCGCCCAACCAATACAGCATGATAATTTTGTTTTGATATTTACATATCCACTTACCGTGTTAACGTTTGAATCAATCAGAGTAAGCTCATCGCGAAATGGAAAGAACTTGGCACCATATGCTAGAAGTATTGGTGGCACAAAGCCTGCCGAGCTATATTCTTTAAGCCCCAGTAGTTTCACTAATGGCTGAAATTATCACGTTTTGTTATTAATCAAAGTTAAAAAAAAGCTAAATTATAATATCAAATTTGAAATCCTAATAAGTCCTCGGCAGTTTGTGACTTATAAACTAGGCATTTCAAAATGAAATTTTAAGCTTTATAGTTTTACAAATTTTGAGAATTGTGTAAATTTAATACTAAGTAGGGACCTACTCTTTAACTTTCAAATGTTTGGTTAAAACATTTAATGTCCTCCAAAAATAAGAAACTTTGATACAAAATAACTCTGTTAACCACTGAGTAAGTAGCTCATCTGAGACTATGATTTAGAATAGCAGCTAATAGCTGATTACATTTACAATTCTACAATTTTAGTTATTTACCCGGATGATAGGCTCGAAATTTGCAAGCAGTCTCAAGAAAATACTGGCATCGGCGAAGTTTCCTTGTGACGCCAATCCAAATATTGTTTTTACCTGTTTTGAATAAAGTAGAATGTGAAAATTGCATCGTCATATAAGATAGGAAATACAAAAGAATTCTTATATAAGTCTGTTTATATGCAGACATCGTGCTGGCTTTATGAACGCGGGTTTAATTTCTGTCTTTCTTACAATAATAATTGGATAATTGGGAAACCTCTATAATTGGAATGTACGTCTCAATCCGAACGTTTTTTACCAATGATGTGTGAATGATGAGAATGATGAGATAAATTACACCACATTTCTGTAAGTTGAATTGATCTTCGAATATTAGTCTTTCAATTGATGTTAATGTAGAGGCTTGGGCAATTATTGAGAACGTGATCAGGTTGCTTGTGATACCCTTCAGCAACCAAAAATCTGTTGTGTTGACTTTTTCCAGGGTGAGATGAAAACGATCTCACACTCCAGTTGTTTTAAAAGGGAAATAAGTTCTAAAGTTGTTTAAATCGACCACCGTGTTGGTGATCGCTATTTTTCCACAACAGTTACGTGTCGTTACAAACATATAAATGGTAGTACACATTTCCTATGACTTGTCGTATGACGTTCTTTTTTGACATTAAGACTGCCCTTAAAATCTCACGTTGAGCGAGTTAAAAGATGTGAAATTACCTTTGCATTATATTCTGTCGATGTTGATAAAAAGGAAAACATTAGTTGAGCACCCAGTGAAATGGCTATATAGTGTAACTGGTTGTGTCCAGTTGCATTCAGTACAAAATCGATTATGGCGGGCATGTCGTATGTCACCATTTCATCCCAGCTGATGGAAGAAAACTTTACTGTGAACGTTCATAGCGAAACCTATTGCATATGAACTTTCGCAATATTGCGAAAGTACAAGTGTATTTATTTGTACAACTAAGTGCATGTTTGCCATAAAAAAATGTGTTATTTTCACTTATATATTCAGCTGGCTGGATTTTGTTCTGGTTTGCTTTCGGATCATTAATTATATGTTATTTTATTCCACATGATGGGGGATAATCCATATACATAATTGGAAAGTTATTATATGTGTCATTACCTCCAGTCCCAGAAAGCTGCAGTATTTCGCTTTAAAGATACGTGACTACAACTGGCTTTTGAGCATCTGACATTGGCCAACCAAACATCATACCCTGCGTCTGCTGCCAGAAATGCTACATACATGCATGGAATGGAAGAATCACAAATATTTATAAACAACTAATTTTCTTTACGCTTTTCAGTTCCCTTAAACAAGGATGTTCTGATTTGTTGTTACTCGCTATTTCAGGCTTTTTATTCCAGAGGTTACCTCAAAAACTCTTCAATTTCTTAACTCTTAACAAAAATGTTATCTATATATATAAAGAAACAAGGTGACTGACTGACTGACAAACAATCATCGCACAGCCCAACCCGTAAGGGCTAGAACCTTGAAATTTTGCATGCACCTTCCTTGGGGGCCAAACCCACCATTTAAGAAAGGATTTTGTCGTAGTCCCCCTCGAAGGGGTTTAAAAAGAGGGGTAAATATATCTCCCTAACCGTGAGGGCTACAACCTTCACATTTTCCAATTTTTTCATTTGGTGCCTAGAACATTTCTAACAAAGTGTTTCTTTGAATTACTCCCCCCCCCCCCTACCTTCCCCGCAAAGGGGTTAAACAGGGAGGTGGGTAAATACATCTCTGAAACCGTTAGGGCTACAACCTTCATATTTTCCATGTGTGTGCCTTAGATGCCAAGAACCCTGCAAACAAAGTGTCGTTTTCGTATTACCCCCACATAGGGGTTAAACAGAGGGGTGGGTAAATGCATCTCCTAAACCGTTAGGGCTACAACCAGTGCCGGCTCAAGACTGAAAATATGCGCCCCCACCCCCAGTGACATGACATGGAAGTTGGTTTTGGGGAATGGTTGAGCGGTAGGCCCACGGGATTTCCAAGGAAGAGGGGGATAGGAGGGCCCTCCCCCGGAAAATTTTCAAAAATGAGAAGCAAGATTATGAGTTTTAAGGCACTCTAAATGCGATTTTTCAAGTTAAATTTTAAATAGTTAAATGGGTTTTTCAAATTTTCTCAACTTAATGAGGGTGCTGGAAAAACAGTAACAAAATTTACAAAGATGCTATATCATGTTACATAAGTATATATTCCATAGCACTCAGCACCAGATTAAGACTTTGAGGAGCCTGGGGCACTTGAAGTTTGGGTACCCTTTGAAGGGGTGGAGCTGAATGAACCACCGGGATCTGGGGTGTGGAAAATACCCCAGCGAACAGGGGTGTACGGGGGTTCACCCCCTGAAAATTTTATAAATTTTGAAGCAAAATTATAAGTCTTGTCGCACTTGGAGTCGGATTTTGACAAGTAGCCATAAACAGGGACCAGCGCAACCTATTTCTGTTAAAGAATTTGCAAACAGTAAGAAGCGCCCACCAAAACAGAAGTTTCAAAACCATTCTAAAGGGGTAAAGTACCTCTGGCAAGGGTGCCCCCTTCCCCCTAGAAAGGGAGGATCCCCCCTCCAAAAGTATTACAGATTCACCAAGGTACAAACACTTTATAGTAAAATGGAAAGAAACAATGAAAATAAAATGAAATTATAGAAAATATGCGCCTCAACCTGGGGGGCGCAGGGCTCCGCCTGCGCCCCAGTAAATACCGTCGTTGAAATTCCGATTTTGTGATGACATAACTTGAACGACTCGATATTGTAATGAGCATTGAAAAATCTTTAGAAGTCATGGAAAACTGATTTCAAAATAGTCATGGAATTTGCAGTATTAAATACGATATTCACCCGTACGGCTGTGATTTTGGCATGCATGGTTTAGGAATGTTGATAAATGTTCTCAGCGATTTTAGGATTGCACATCTATTTACAGGGTTTCCACTGAATCAGGAAACTTGTTAATATCAGGGGAATTTTTCAAATGTCTCAGTAAGTCGGGGATCCCCAACATTTTTATGGAATTGTTGACTAAATCCATCCCTAGATGATCTGCATTATTCTAAATGTTTCTTTTGTTTATGCGAATTTGCTGTGGAAACACCCCATTGTTATCTAACATTTCGTCTAACAGGATTGCTAGGCAACCTCGGTTTACCAATCCTGGTTAAATCCGGTGGTATAAGTTTGGTCCTTACTGGGACCCCGGTTCTACAGCGTTGGGAGGTGAAGTGCTCCGGTGAATTTCTATGAATGAATCCAAGGCCCGAATTCACTTACCCAATGACCCGTTCGCAGGATTCAGTACCCAACAGACTGCCTCTGCTTCAGTGCCAGGGACCATCAGGACGGGTGGTTTTGGAAGATCCCCTTGTCGAGTTGGTATGCGATACATCGTAAGCCTGAATCCATCTCTGGTGATTATAGTGTAATTTTCTACCGGGTATCCATTGTGCTGAATAAGTTCCGTCTATTGGGAAAGAAATATTTTTCAGGTGTGAAATGTCATTGCAAGGGATAAGACTGACTGATGTTCTTTGACTTACGTACCGTTGACATCGTCACTTCTGGTTCTAAGTAAAACAACCAATTCCATATGCTTTTGGGATAGCTTAGGATGCCACCAATAACATTTTTGATTATATCTAGGACGCTCCCGATGATGCTTTGAGCAGCATTTTGTGGTGCTTGCAGGTCCAAACAGACCACCGAATTTGCCAAAAGAAAGAAAATTCCTAAAACTAGGAACATGATTGTTCAATAACGTATGATCGATACCACTTTTATGGAATGAAAGTTATGAAACTAAATGACTGTAACTATCCCTTATAAAGGCTGATGATAGCTACGTTACACCTGGAATTATTTGAACTACTTACACAATATTTATTGGGTTATTGTCACAGCTGGATTTTCTCCTGCACTAGGACGCGCTAGGGCTATCCGTTCGCTGTTATTAATAAATTTAAACGCTCAATTTTTGTCTTATTTTGTATAGTTTTTCATTCGTGAGGTGCGTGTTTTTTCCTTTAAGTATTGATTTACGCCGTTTATTAATAAAAAATTA
>JAQFYZ010001400.1:0-24027 GCA_034695085.1 Cylindroiulus punctatus | reverse complement strand
GATAATGATTTTGACCTCATTATTATACAGTTCGAAGGAGGGAAATCTCGAAAATGTTATCACACAGTGGCGTAATGGAACTATACATTTTGCATGCAATATACACGTACATGTACTTTAATATACCGTTAGTAAGCAGTCATGAGCCAAAAAACTATTGGCAAGCATGTTAAAACATCCCATAGAGGAGACGTTCAATGCGTTCTCAAGTCAGTAGTAGTCTCGATCGTCTAATTTCCTGGAACTGCATGTCTTTTATTTTATTACCGAATAATATTGGGCTGATGGATTACACCCCCCTACCACATGGCATGCTAGTAGGGAACTGAGTTGAATTGAATTGAATTTTATATGGCCCAACATACTGGCTCTTACATCATAGCTGGCAGTCATGATATCATGATTAAAATTAAGATTTGCTACACTAATGCTTTCCACACAGCTCATTGTCATTTCCATAAAGTTTAGGTGACAGTGGCTTGGGGTTTTGTGGAAGATACGCTGTAGTAAATGATAACATCATGACTGCCAGAACATGTTAGAGTGTGTTGGGCTATAAAATAAAACACTGTGCCAGGAAATTAGATGAGATGACTGGCTGGAGACTACTTTGAACGTCTTCTCTTTGGGAGGTGCTTTCCACTCCTTGAAATTTAGCCTTGTAGGCCTTGTGCCCTTAAGGTGGGTACGCACACGAGCTTTTTCGTGTGGGCGGAGGCCACCAGCACGCATTTCAAATTCACGTGACCATGGTTCTAGAGACTGTGAAATTAACTCGGCCAAACGAAAACTGTGTAGGAAATGTGGGTACACATCTGAGTACGCACATGAATAAGCTCGTCTAGCCCAATGAGCTTTTTCGTGTGGGCGGAGCCCACCAACATGCATGTAAAATTCGCGTGACCATGGTTCTAGAGATTGTGAAATAAACGAGAACTGTAGGAACATGAACGATCTCACGTGCGTGAGCAAGGCTCATCAAGCCGATACAGAATGGTCGGATCAGCCAAGGACGGCTGAGTCCATGCACAGCGAGCCTGGCTCAGCGGCAAAAATGCGCAGATGTGTACACGGCTTCCAAATATGAATGGGGCCGAATCGACTCGGCACGCCTCGCTCAGCCGACCACATCTGCATGCGCACTCGAGCTCGCCTTGCTCATACGGCATAAGCGTACACACACTTCTTGAAAGTTTGAGAAACGTTATACTAAAGCATTGCACACAAAATGTATTATCACTTTTTATTTATTGCATTGTTTTCATCTTTCATCAGAAAAAACAGATGTTGCCAACACCTTTTGGTGCTTCTGTATGCCCCAAAGAATTTCAATGCTCAATCAGCCAATGAGCATCGCTCTTCTGGGTTATAACTAGTCTGATTCAGCTTCATTTTTTTGTTTCAGGGTTGAAATAGAGAAAAGAAAGGAAGATTTGAGAGTGATGGTTGGGTGCGAGCAAAATCAAATCCTTACAGTACATTTTTTCTTCTTTTGAAGACTAACATGCAATCAGGCGTAATTTTATCCTTGTTTATTGTTTTTTAAAACAGTGAAAGATATCGTGATTTAATTGAAGCTGCAGATACCATTCGAGATATGAAATCCAGTGTTGAAAGTGTTAAGTTTCCGTTTGACAAGCATTATGTATTAAATTAGACTATTGTTTTTGATTGCCTTATTGTTCAGATTTACCATTTCAACAGGTGTCACAGCATGTGAAAAAAATGTACGATTTCAATGCAACATTTGCTCACAAAAAGAAAGTGCCTCCGGAAGTGCATCAGACCCAGAACTTTGAAACAATGTTAGTCACACCTATCAGTTGTGCTTTTTTATTGTTGTATCAAATGTGAAACTATTTTGTGGCAACCCAATATATATGTCTGCTATAAGGTGGTTATTTTGTTTGAACACATTTAGATTCCACCAGCAATGCTATTCCATTGCTGCTCAGGTGAAGCTTTTACTGGATATTCCTGACAGGGTAATTATGCTTCAAACATTTATTTCCAGTAGCAGTTTATTCAGGCACCCACAATCCTGAGTTTTGTTAATTGCAATAAATTATAAATGAAATTGCAATGCTATTTCTCGATAATGCCGTTGCATGTGATGTGAAGTAGATAAGAAAATTATCCACTGGTTTTGTACCATTTCATTTTTATTTTATTCTGAGTTTAGATATGGCTTAACTTGGAAAACAGGAGTTATTTGAATGCTGCTAGCTTGTTTCTGTTGGCGCAACATGTTCACACCAGTCTCGAATTTGAAATGCACCACAAAAGTGCTCTTCCCATATCTACTTGTTTTCCTATAATCAATCGCCAGTGGGCCACAATTCTGCACTTCCGCTCCTCCATTTTGCAAAAATGCCAAGAGGCAATGAGGGCTATGGGCAGCACTGATCGGGTAAGTGCCGATTATTTCAAAACGTGTAGCTATTCAAATTCATAACTGATAAGGTTTTTTAAATTCTAATTTCTCAAATATGAATAGGAGATGGCAGATTGCGTCTGTGCAATTCTGTGCATTACTGACTGTATGCCGCGGAAATTGTGCAGCGATTTCCTTTCCTCCAGAATGGTCAGTTACTGCACATGTTAATATCTCGTGCGTTCAGTTTTCCCACAACTTTTCATTTTTTCAATTTCAGGCAGCCCTGGAAGATGTTCTCAGTCCCAATAATCATGGTAGGTACACTGGAAAATATTACTCATAGGTACCTTTAATGTTTTGCGGTAATAAGGTTTCAATACAGATATCTCCAATCTTTATTATTTCTGGTTTAGTTTCCAATGTCAAAGACCAGATCGCTGCCCTTATTAAATTAATTAAAGAAACTGTATGTTTGACATGCGCGATATTTCATCAAGGAAGAAATGGCCATAAAACATTAAGTGAGTAATTTTTTGAGTCCATATCGTTATGCTTCTGTTCCCTAGTGAAGATTCAAAACCTAATTGAAAAAGTTTTGGTTTTCTGAATATTTAGAAGATGGGAGTCTTTTGACTGATGTTCTAGAAACTATTACAAATGCCAAAAAAGATGGTAAATATTTAGTTTTTCACATCGTTATGTTTAAAATAACACATAGCACTTGTGCTTTTGCACACTCCGTGCCTTGTCTATTTCCAGCTTAAGTATGCAATGTTTCAATTTTATTAAATACAGATTTTCTGAGTCTTTCGGTGCCAGATAAAACTCCATGGGCTGAACATCTCCCGGAATCATTTTCAGGTAAGAACTGATGATGAAGTAAATTGGCGTTAGGGAAATATTATGTTTGAAGCCATCAGCTTTCAGAATTTGATCCCGGAATTTGTCAGGGTTATTAAGTACTGCTTGATTAATCATGATTAAAATTTGTTTGGTAGGAAATTACTAGTGTCTAACAAGTGATAAAACAATTAAATGAAGTTTTACATTTAATTAGTTTTTCGCCCCACTCTTCAGGCGACTGACAATGCTATATCAGATGAGTTTTTGCTAGAAACATTCAGCCATTGGATTAAGGTGTCAGTATTACCATTATGTCCTCAAAGATTTAAAAAAAATATTTTTTTAAGAAATCAGTATGGCTTATTCCATCGACCTGTTTTGCAGGGCAAAAGACACTGTGACCTCTGGGGTCACTCATATTCTGTCATACGTGAATTCAGTCAGAGGTCTGGCCACCATTCAAGAAGCTATTCAAGAGACTTTACACGAAGTAATCAATTAACATTTAACTAAGATTCGTTGAATTATATTGGAATTGCTTTCTTCCGCTTTTTACTTTTATGAAGATAATTAATGAAAGATGGGATCTAATTGCAGTAAGCTAAATAGAACGGATTCTGTTTTACAGATTAACCAGGATGATGGATGGACAGAGTCATGCAGGCGTTTAATGGGCAGAGAAATTAATCTTTGGGAAGAATTTCTAAGCTCCCTCTTTGTTTTTAGAATCAAGGTGCAGTATTACCACGCTATATTACCATGTAATCCAAGAAATGGATTTGTGTCAATAAAGTTGCAATTCAACATATAGTTCAACATATTCTTCAAGTTATCATTTTCTCAAATAGACTATTGTACATTCACAAGTTGAAGGCATCCTGACATCGTCACAGCATAATATCAAATTAGCTGTGGAAGAATTAAAGACTGATGCGTAAGTGTGAAACTGCTGTTTATACCATTTTCATTTTGCTGTGGTGATGTTCATACATTGATTAACTTTTAGACCGGAGGATCTTGAAAGGGACGTGTCAGGGTTTATTTGGTCAGAGGAAATTGGAGATCTCCCAACAAAGTTCGTATGGGGTTCCTCTAAAGGCGATGGATATACCATTGGAAATTTAACCTTGAAAGCAAAGGGATTTACCCCACGAGTGCAAAGGTAAATTTTTTTTTCAAAAAGGTTTTTAATCTTTAGTGACAACAAATATTTGGGATGTTATTAACTGGTGTTAATTCTAACGTTGTTAAAGTATTTGTAATACAATGGATGACCGACTGAAAGCTGTCTTGGAAGATGTGGGGTGTTATACTAAAAGTAGTCAAGCATTTGCCCAAAAACTTTCGGTCAGCATGTCACTGGATTTGAAGCATATTCAGTCTGATGTGCAGTCAGCTTGCAACAACCTTGTTAACAGGTAATTCCTGAAATATACTTGTGATTTATGATAAGGTATCACATATTCAGTTGATTTATACTCATGGTATGATATTTTATAGTTTGTTAGACTTTATCAGAGAAATGCTGAGCAACACGAGTGAGGAAAGTGTTTCTGACCCAGTCACAGTTACGAAGTATGTAATTGGATTCAAATCCAATATAAATTTTTCAGATTCTGTGTTAACATTCAGATTTCTAATTTTCAGAGCAATGATGCTTGCCAGGCTGTGTGCTGCCCTTGGGGAACTTTGCCCCCAGCTCAAAAAGGGAATTGCAGATGGATTTAGTTCAAGCATGAAAGACCTTTATAAAGATCCACTTTCCAGTGGGAAATCACTCCTCAAAGTATGCGAAATAGTATTATTGGGATTATTTTAATGTTTTCCACATCATTTCCAAAGTTTTTGGCAAATTTGTGGTCTACAGTTATGCACATATTTATTTTTATTAGTATGGCGAAGACCCATTATGGCAAAGCCTGAAGACGAAATTATCGGAAGAGACCTTAAGGCTATATGGGTTGGTCAGACAAATGTCATCTCCTTGAAATTATATCGTACAAAGATGTGTTGACATTAATTTGAAATTACTCAGATTCTGGAAGACGGACCTGTGTGGACGACTGAAAACAAAGGCTGAAAATTTGGTTCCTGTTAGTGTGGCAGATATTTTCAAGCACATGCCGGTATTTCTTTCGCTAAAATATTCCTAAAATGCTCTCGTGTTTATGGGCTCTTGGAAGATATCAGAATTGGTTAATGACTGGATTTATTTCCTTGTTTTTAGCAATGGGATCTAATTGAAATTGATGAGGAAAATGAGCACGGGGTAACTGTGAAGTCCACCATCTCAGTGCCTATGCAAGCGTCCTGGCAAATGCAGTCCTTGATGTATTGGATTTGTGGAGAAATTAATAAGAATGGTGGACATATCATACCTAGGTACAATAAACATTCAGTGATATTATACATGTATTTTATAGAAAGCAGGTGCAATTTTTTTTTCTTTATCTTAAAAGATCCATAATACAAGAATTGCATTTGAAGTTATTAACCATCATTTTAACAAAGTATGAAGAATACTTGAAAAACAAGCAGACAGAGAAAGAATTTGCATCACAGTGCACTAGTCTGCAATTACTGTTTGATTTGCGATTTTTCACAGGTTTAGTTGCACAAAGAGAAAATAAGGTATTTGGACTCATTCTCGAAATTCACCCCAAAATGTGAGCCAGATCAGTTGTCTTAATGTCAATTTTATTAGGAACTCAATGAGAGAATTCAGGCCATTTGCACCAGTTTTGAGAGTCAGGTGGATCCTTTTGATTTTGACGTGTTTTCACCATATTTCAATAATCATCTGAAACGCTGCATCCAACGGTCGGTGGTACGTTGCTAATTGATCTTACATTTGACATTGACATTGTTACCATTTATGAGGCAGTTAGAATCCGATGATAATTCTCATATAATCGGCCTTTTTTCATTATCGGTTATGGTGAATCTGCATCAGTAAGACTTAGTCATTATATATTTTTCATGTAGGTGCTACTGGGTTCTTTAACGAATTCGGATCATGCTGGCATTTATGGAACAAGCCGACCGACGTACCTTTCACACCAAGAACAGCATAACGTCTTGAGACTATCGCAGGGCAGCCGTACTCGCTTCACACTTTTGCCTGTTGGGACATCTGCCAGTAAGAATGCATCCGAAAAGAAAACTGCATTTCAACCACAGACCGCAGACGCAAAACAGCCGGTTTGTACGAGTTGCATAACTTTCGATTTGCATGTTTTTCAAATTAGAAACCAAGCAATCTTATTATTGGGGAAGGGTCTTGCTTGATCCTGTCAATGCATTGTATCGAAAATAAGGCATTCATTTGACTATATTTTTCAATCCAACATTACAGGATTTTGTGTAAAAACTATTGTGGGAAACTAGAAAAGTGCTAATTTTATGCACATTAGACTTATAACAAACTATGTGTAATCGTATTATTTGTAACTTGGTAGAATGTGACTAGCAAACCTGACAAATCGAGGAGCATCAGCCCACAGAGGACCACTGTGGCCCAGTCTACAGGAGTGCACAAGTCTGCTTCATCATCTTTTTTTGGTGCAATGAGTTCGTCGTGGTTTGGAAATTAATGGTTGAGGGAACTATGAAGATAAATTGCATTGGAAACATCCATCTTTCTGAAATTTCAAGATCACATACTAAGGCAAGTTTGCTAGTTTTTCAGAGCGATTTACTAACTTGTTTGCATAGACTGTATACAAGTTATATATTATTAAATTCCCTTATTGCCAGTGTCACATTATGTTTTGAAACGAGGTGTATTATGCTTTTCGTTTGTTTACACCAAACTTTAGCACTGCTCTTCTTTCAGAATAGAAATCATTGTGCATGCTTCTCAAATACCTGCACTGCTTCGCTGAATCTCTGCAGTCGTCGCGCCGCAGGAGTGCAACGAACCTTGTAGCGAGCTTAAAATAGCGGTTGCTAGGGTGCTTCCTAAGTAAGTATCCATCCACAATATAAAATACGGACTATGTTGCCGTCGTTTGAAATATTGGGAAATTGCATGCATCTCGCTTTTTCACTTAATATAGTAGTCGATACATTTTAAATTGAACTTTTCATGCAATCTTCTACCTTTTCTAAGAGTGGAAGTATTTGCGGTACTATAAAACTTCTCTTGCTGTTTAAAATATCCGATGCATTTAGTTTTTGTCCCAGCAATGGCTGAATTTTTCACTTTTATTATTATGTTCTTTCAATTACAAATTTGGAAATGATCAGATTTTTTTCCAGTCTGAGACTGCTCAGCAGTCAGAATTGAAGAAAAACACTATGGGTTATTATGCACATGCTTGAGGCTTTAACTTCGTAGTAAAGTACATTCCTCAAGTTTCTCTTATAATCGCGTTTATTTTTAGAAATTGACTTGAATCAAATTGAAGGCTTCTACATTTCTAAATGATAAAGAATTCATACCAGTGAAGTTTGTAATGTAGATTGCAGTGCTTCAGTTTGCGGAAGTTCAAAATGTTCTGCGTTACGTACCTTATCTACAAGCCTTATGAAATGTGCTTTTTCCACAAGCCAGAATTATCCATAAAAATAATTGAATCTTTAAGAAATAACGATAATAATTCCAATAATATGGCTGTATTAGAAATCAAAACCGTGGCGAAAAGTAATTCATTACTGTGTCTGTTGCTTTGACCAGATTCTGCCCAAACATGACATGGCTAGCAAAAATATTCAGCTCTTAAAAACTAGTAATGCAGTTGTTGTTATAAATAGGTGTAATTGATTCAATTTTCCCTAGCTAAGGTAACCTTTCCTAAACATTGTAACCGATGGAAGTGGCCTGTTGAGTTCTATTATCCAACCAGAGCCAAAACATTACTGTAACACCCACCAGCCGAACAACTACACTAGATAGTAATGAGCTAACTCGCATTTTTTTTTGTTAATTTCAATTAGTTGCTTGCCATAAATGGCATCGTTAACAGTGCACTATTGGAGAGCTTTAATGTTGCGGTTGCTTAAGAAGTCGGATCGACAAATGTGCGCGCACGTCGCTAGCTGGCGTATTTATGAGGTGCGTGAATCGATACCAGACAATGTCTTTGTCCTTTTAAGTCTCGCAAAATCCATAGTCTTATGTGAAGGTACCATGCAGCTACTAAGGACTGTTCACGGTTTTAATGATTGGCTGATAGCCCGCGACTGTCTGTTGGTTGGTGTAGAGGTAGACGCCCTTTGCATTCACATTTGCTATACCATCGAGAAATTGATCGCAGTTTCGCCTGAATTTCGTTCAATGCTCTTGAATAATCGTTAAGTTGGGCTTTGTCCAAACTTTTCCCATTGCTTTTGAAATTATCGAATGGCTGCAATATCAATTAAGTTTCCATCGATTTGAAAGTGGGGAAAGGTCAATGGCCGTGCACTCACTGCCTTGGCTCAGACAAATATATCTCGTACGCTGTGTACACTGTTAATATTTAATAAGTTTTTCCATCCATCATTCACACATGACATAGGATGGAACACTGGTCACAATGTTATTTCCCATCAGCAACAACTGTTATGAGTTTTCTAATTTGTCTGGGGAATTTACTAGTAACTAGATTAATTTGAAGCAGCGTTTCATCCAGAGCTGACAGTAATATTTCTGGAAATTCAAGAAATTTGTTATCAAAATGTTAAAGGTGCCTTTAAATATCATCAGCATTATAAAAGAATAACATTTATAAATATGAGATAAGGAATGGAAATGCAATATAAGAAGGTCTTTCTAAAACCCTGTAAAATTGTCATGCAATTTATATAAACCACATTGTGCTGTATTTTCACTAAAATGTTAATTTTCGCTAATTTTGGAGATTACAATAATTGAAAGGGAAATTTTAATGCAACCCACATTGTAATAATAAATTGGGTACCCATAAATTGGAGACCCATGGGGTACGGAGTTTTGAGTCGCGTAATTATTGGTGAGACATAACCCAGAGTGCAATAACAGGGACACGATGCAGTATTTTATCCGCTCCTTATCACGTATTTGTAAAAGTATGATCGTTTATTGGGGTGATTCACCGTTATCATGTTCCACACATGCATGCGTTTATCGACTAATATGCACACAGTGCTCCCCCTCAGACGCCTGTATTTTCGATTTCGTGTTTTTTTCCCTCAGAAATTATCGGAAATTTGGAAAGTAAACCCTAGCTGCTTTGCTTAACATGATTTGGTCGTGGAGTTCAACTGCTGGTAATGAAAATTTCCTTTGGTTATTCTTATAATTTTATGGTCTGGACATGACTAACAAATGTCACTAGTACAGTACATGTAGCCTTCTTTTCCTATCAATTTTCATTTCACTGAATGTTCAAATTTTTTGGCAAAACTTGCACTCTGTTTTCTATCCGATGAGTGATGGGGAAATCGGATGCTGAGCGTTGCTATGGCAACGAGCCAGATTCAGTTGCCTGGCAACCATTCCCGGGGTCTAATCAACATCTTTCGATTTTGATTCTCGAGACGCTCACTAGGCGTCGCTTCGAACGCCGCATTCGAAAAGTTGAGTTCCAATATTTCATTCTTCGAGAGGTTATTTGATCCTAATTTGGATTTAAAAGTTATATAACGAAACTTGTAAATAGAAACAGTCTTTATTTTCTGTTTATAAGGTCACAAGAAATGTTTCGATGGAATCTTAAATAACAAGAAGCTTGAAGGGAACTAGTAAAGGTAAACTTTGTTTTAGTAATTATAAGTGTGAAGAACGCCGCCATGACACTTTGATGTGCTTTAATGTACATGTATTTTAAATGTAAGTTCGATCGTAAGTCAATTAACTTTTAACCCTGTCCCTAGTAAAATACCCGAGAGGTCTTTCGCGGCATTAGGAGGTTTGAATATATAAGGTAGATTTCAGGAAAATCATGGATTAGGAAATTTGAATTAAAAGTTAGTTTTCAGGGAAAATCAAGGAGTTTTAAATGGACTGACTGGATTTTTCCTTCTATGTGTATGAAAATATATTTTAAAGTAAGTTGAGACAAGATGAAAATGGTTAAAAGATCTTAAAAATCTTTCATAACTGCATGTTTAATTGCATAGCAGGTGTGATACAGTCGGAATTATGAGCTGGAAATGAGGGAAATATATCAGGCCATTAAAAAATTGGAATAGTGGTCACCCTGTTTAATATGTACTATTTGTACTGAACATTATCGACTAGGTTTATCGCTTCAAGAACGATGTCGCCAGCTTGCACATGTCCACTTTATGTCCTTCCTTCTCCATTAATCACATTTATTTTCAAGCTGAAACAGTTGTATCCGAGTGCATTTGAGTTCGGACATGTTTGCAAATTGTAAAAGATGGAAAGATTCGACCAAGAGTATACAGTATATGGGCAAATCCATGGGCGGCGGGAAGTGGTAAACCAAAGTTTGTGTTTAGTAAATATCGGTTTGCTGTATTTGTCAGTGTAACATGTGGGAGCTCCATGTGCAGTGGCGAGGGGGCTGAAACAGAAAGGAAATGGCCTTTATTCTGTCAAAAATCATCCGAGCTGATGAAAGGAAACGCTAGGCGAATGACTCGGGCGTTACTTGGCCCACCCTGACCTCTCTGAAGAGATTGAATTGCAACATATGGACGACTTTCATGGCCAGGCAACACGTTTCGCTCACCCCCACTTGCCCCTGATGTCTTGTGGATGTTTGGAAATGGAAATAGTCCGTCATGGGAAAAGGATATGGCGGTCGGGTTCTTGGGTTGTGTTTTGGAAATGGCACGGATCAACAAACCGGGTCTTTCGCTTCCATCTTTCAATGTCTGTCTGCTTTCTCAGACGTGCTTAATTCTGTCATGGCCAAGGCTAAAATACCGACTGCATCAGATTTCCATTGAAATTCACACGTGTGCAAAATGTGGGACGCCGAACTTTGTCGTTTGTTTCGCTGTTGAAACAATATTTATTCGAAAGTATGGATTCTGAAATGTTATGTTTAGATCTGACAGCATTTGGGCTTTTTGCTTCATTGGGAATTTGCGATTTTGGGTCGGAATTACCTGTGCAGTTTTCGAGTAACCAACAATGCAACAATGCTCAAGTGATATTTTCGAGCAGGTTGGGCTCTGGATTTATCCGAGACATGGAAAACCTGAAATCGTCATGGAAATGGGATAGCCAGGGAAAAGTCAAAAAATAATTTGAAAAAAAACTGACTAAGGTCGATGTTTCCGGTTCTATTAGATCTTACACCAGACAGTCATTACTTTTCTGATAGATGATTTATTTGGAAAATGTCATGGAAATTCAAATTGAGGTGATCTTGTCATTGGAAGCTGAGCAAATGAACCTTGCAATTGAACAAGTGTCGAAACCATACAGTGTATGGCTGGCATGTGTAAGAAATCAATAATTTAGCAAGAAAAAAATTGATGATTTGCTGTTTTCAATTCACTTAAACTTTTTCCTTATGCAAATTGTGGTTGCACTATATAAGGATGCAGTGATCAGGGTGGTCGTTTGTTTTAAAAACTGAAACAGTCATGGAAGTTGAAAATTTCACCTCTGGGGGAACTCTAGATGTCCGATTTTATTTTGAAAGTTGTACATGGTGATTATACATAATGTCCGACTGAATAACCGTTCGAGTTACAATACAGTAGAACCTGTCTAACTGAATACTGTGTAAACTTATAACCTCCATAACCTAATATCAGCGGCCGGTCCCGAGCTCGTCCCCATGCTTGATTAATGTCCCTGCCTAAGTCAATAACTTGTCTAAACCGATACGTGATGCCCGGTCCCTACATTATTGACTTAGACAGGTTCTACTGTACTCCTAATTAAGTTGGTATTTTTTTTTGTATTTGGCACATGTGGAGTCACAGAGGTAGTGCAGTAATGTGTTTTTAAAATTAATTTCTGTCATTTCTGAAGGACTTTATGATCACCCTGTGTTATCTAGTTGTTGATAATAAGAAAATTGAGTTGATAATAGGATAATTTGAAGATCCCATGGCAGAACTGTGGAATTGATTGCAATTGCCCTTATTCCAGTTCAACATCTCGTAGCGGCGTACAGGCCAATTATACCATTATCCTTGTACCGAAAAAGCAAGGGATGGAGCGATGGCAATTTGCATAAAAAGGATTGATGGATATTTTACCAAAATTGCTTGGAATTCTTTGGAAAACATTGAATCTTCCATGCGAGTGGACATTTGAAAGACCTGGTTTTTCCTATCGTATTGTGCTGATAAACATCAAATGGATTTCCACTGTATAGGCAGGCCAAGGTTCCTCCTTTCCCTTTTCCTTCCTGTTTGAACGATTATTTCATTTTCTTCCTGCCATAGCGATTTCTTGGTAATCTCTGGTGAGCCAGTCTTCGTGTTGATTAGCATCGACCGTGCCTGCAAAAAACTAGGCCAATTTTCATTACTACTCACTGCATGTGAATGAAAGCTGTGAGTTCACTTTTACTCCCATATCGTTATGACCGTTCTAATTTAACCAATTTGTACTGGCAGTCCACTTCCGCATTATATATTCAGTGGGAGAAAAAATGCATGACATGCCATTCCCCCTTGACGAACGAAATTCGAAATGGTGTCATTTTAATAAACTTCATTTGCTAAATCACTGCCTGGCTAAAGATACTCCAAGGGAATTGGGAAGAGTTGGTATATTCTATTCTCCGTTATAACCCACAATCAGCTGACTTACAGTAGATATGTGGACTTAATTAAAAATTGGGAGATTTAGCTAATCGATGTTCAAATGCAATGTTATTTGGCATCACTTTTCACGATTTTTTCAAATGCCAACAATGATGATTCGTAATGTTGGCCAACCATCACCAAAATGATGATTTAATGCTCGAACCTCGCCTAACCAGGAAGGATGCTCAAGTTGCCCTTCAATCCATGTAGCCAACACCAACGCATCTAATGCCGAGACTGTTTAATAGTCTGTGTCAGTTATTTCCTAATCCCCGTGTCCATTATTCTACTGAAATCTCATAATATGTAAAGTATGTGGTCACGATACTTAAGTATAGTCCAACAGTGACCAATTTGTGGGTGAATTCCCTATCATCAGCCCACCCGCCCCAGCCACGTCCCCCTACAAGAATATTACATCAAAAAGTGCAATTAATGTTATTGTACTTTATTATTCAAATATTCTGCAAATATTGCAATATACAAGTTTTGAAATATGCAAATATTCAGCTGTTAATTTGCCTTCTCATTAAACACTTTATTGCATAAAAATGAAGCTTTTTAATGCCAGAAATGCAACGTTTTCTACTATTCATGGCTAAAAATTGCACTTTTTCTGTCATGAACTGCAAAATAATTCCCCCTCATTCCAGATTCTGACATTAATTGCGCTATTTAAAATCAATTGCACTTTTTTGCTATTAATAACAAAATAACTGCACTTCATTTGAATTTTACATTGGATATTTTCTGCTGGACCCTTAGCCTATGTAGCTAAGTTATTTGTGCATGTTTATCCACTGTAATCGCACATTCTAACAATCAGATCGTAATTGCATCATTTTCCATGATGAAATAATTATTTTTAGAGAAGATGCCCTTTCCATTCCAACTGCTGTTTTCACGATATGGAGTGATCGGAGCTACTACAGTAGTTGTGTCCCTGGAAACTCCGTTGTTGCGTTTCTTCCTACTCCAAACAAGCCATGTATAGCGTGCTAAACCGTAACGATATAAACAGATGTTTCTTTACCCCATGGAGTTCATGCCTACTGGCAATGGCATAGGCGAGTGCGAGCAACACACCCATGTTCATCACCCTCGATGATGCTGTTGTTGCCTGGCAACCGAGTGAGAAACCCCCCTAGGGAGTATTATTCTT
Source organism: Cylindroiulus punctatus (assembly GCA_034695085.1). Lineage (NCBI taxonomy): Eukaryota > Metazoa > Arthropoda > Diplopoda > Julida > Julidae > Cylindroiulus > Cylindroiulus punctatus. Next base: position 9,940 of record JAQFYZ010001400.1, on the reverse strand, counting down.
AGTAGACAGCTTGCCGCCTACCCCACCATGCATCACGTTGTCATTTGAATAATTTAAGATCGTCGCACCTTCCATGTACACAAACCCACGTTATGAAAACACTCAGCTTTATTTAAAAATTCGCTTTTTTTCTTAACAATGCCATGCAGCGTGCTCTGTTTCGGAAATAATACGACGCTTCCCTCGCATGTGGATATATTTGGCAGTTATAGGCAGTCTGTTCAACAATGGATCAATGGGAGTGGGGGTGGTGGGCGCCGTCGCATTTGCATATTCGTTAAAACCAGGAACTGGCGAATTTGAAAATACAAACGGACGATTTGAAAATCTGTTGGAAACCCTGGTGTACTGTACACGCATCATCTCGGTGATTTTGGGATTGAATTTTTAGTCGGTTTTCAATAAATGATAATTTAGGATAATTTAGGAATTTAGGAAAATAGAGCATTTGTGCTGTTGAGGGGCTGACCTATATGACGAACGTTAAAATAATATAGTTAAATTCTAGAAATTACTCACGTAAATTTAAACTGCAGCAAAGCTGGGAAATAAAAATTAGTTTTAAATAAATAAAATACAAAGTAAGTGGGCTTTTCCTAACAGCTCCTAGGCTGGCAGTGATTGCCTGGCGAATTGATGATCTACTTTGCGTTTTGTGGCACTTCGACTCTTTTGAAAACCAAGTTTTCAAATGTGACAGCACTGGTGCAAAGATCCAAGAATTTTCATAGCTACTTTTATGGATTTATTGTGCGAGTTCCCAAACATTGGCTCATTTTGTGATCTTAGGTGTACGACCAACATAATTATGACAACTTTGTTGATTATTATGTGATTTAGGATAAAGTTATCGCCAAAATTATTGGTTAATTTTTGATAACTAAAAATTTACTATTTGCTTCGTCGCTGCTTAATAAAATGCATCATCACGAGAATTTTCGATAATTTTTACTTAAAATAATTGTTTTTGTTACTTGCACAAAGCCTTTTGAAATTACTAGGAAATTTGGATTTTTTGGTTGGATAGCGTTACATTTGACCTAATTTTTCGGTCGGTCGCATTGTATGACGTGTTCATGGTGGAAATATCAATACTTTACATGGAAAATTATGCACTGCAGTAGAAAACTGTACGTGTAAAGGTTTGTTGGGGGAAATGCCGCTTTTATTGATTTTGGAATGTGTGTACAGAGTGGCTCATAAATATCAATATACCACCATGAAGATCACTCTTTTATCATTCCTATAATGTGCGTGCATTTTATTTTGTCCACCTCTGCACATCCTTTCTTATCCCCACGATGATCTTCATTAATCCTCTCGAATTATGAAATTGACTCATATCACACTTTGCTAATTCTCGATTTACGTCATCAACCGATTCCAGTGAATGAAAACAATGGAAGGACTTAACAGTTGCGTGTCTTAATCGCCGATTCAGCTAATGAAAGTTTGGCGCAACATGTCACCTGTCCCTGGAAATTGTCGCGGAAGTACTGTAGATATCTGCAAACAACAACCAAAAGTCGGTTTAGCACCATATGCACATGTTGTCTCACGAGTAGACAACATTTTAATTAAATTTGATGAAACGATCGATTTTATTAGCCCACGAATTACTCGAGTCGTCTTCCAGGGGCTAATAATCTTCTTACACACACATTCTAAGGTTAATATCCTTTGCCAGGCGTATTGCCATTTTATTTACAAAATCAATACATGAGATGGTGTTCGTGCGGTTTATTACCCTTGCTTGGGTTTACAGTTACGAATGACATCACCCTGTGTGCAAGTCTACTCTTCTGGGATGGATTGAACATCCACTTCCCTCTCTTATCCGAACGCAGACACGCAGCTTGAGGCCATTCACTTTAAAAAATCGAAAATACCAACATCAGTTGCCATTGCCATTTTGATTTCACTGAACATCTGAAGCAGTGATGGTCGTGCAGTACAGGTGTCTGGTTGCAATCATCCATCTTGGGTCGTGATCGATTGATCGATGCTACTTCAGATGGATTTTTTTCTCTGTTGTTGTAGTCAGACATGCAAGGTGCAGTCATCCTTGCTCAAATCTGTTGATGATGCTCCCCTTAACCTAATAGTGATCACAGGAACAAATCAATAATAAAAACTTAGGCTAATGTGGAGTGATCATATACATGTAGACTGTGGTATTACTACATGGAAATACTAACGTGTCAAATCGACCATTTGCATTTAATTGTGACATTATGTTTTCAATGTTCACTGTTTCAAATGTTCAAGTGATATGCTCATATGAAAAGTGCAGTCATAAAAATCTTTATGGTGTTATGTCATAAATTTGTATTGACTGTCTGCTAGGTAATTAGCTGAGCATTGCATACTAATGAGACATTAGGTAATTTGAATTTTGAGCTACACTACTTCGTAAGGGGCTGTGCACTAACGACGTCCTAGGTTTAGGGGGAGTGGTGTTCACAAATGAGTAAATGTTGAATAGAAGGGGTAGGGATGAGACGTATATTTCGTAATATCTGTGCTAAAGTATGTTGTTATTGGCGTTTAATCGTTGACGTCTATGAAACGTTTATGGCTTCTTGAGAAGACGAATGGAAATAGATTTATTTAAGGTGCTTTGTGACGTCTTAAAATCATGCAACCTGCATTAACGAGGCTCTTGAAGATAGTTTTTCGTTCGTGTACTTTGGCATCAGCATAACGAAAGGTTAATTTCGAAAATATTGTGTCATGATGCATCAGTCAGGTTTGACGTAACAGGAAATCGATAAGCTGATAGGCTGGTTATTTGATATGGGATTATTAATATGTATATCGAGCTCGAATTCCATGTTTACTCGTACCCAGCTTAGATGCGTATAACAGCGGGGTAACAAATGCTTTGAGCTGCGCAACTTTTTCCTGCATATCTATTTGAATATTTAAATGTTCGAAATTTCCAAATGTTCACATAAAACGAAATCAGACGACGCTCTACCCACGTGCAAACGTGTTTTGCGTATTTTATGCGAAATTTATTTACCGAGCTAACCTAAAACGCCTCCTGTTGGTATTGATTTTTTATTGTCAAGCTTAAATTTCAATATCTGCATACGAAGAGAAATTCACTTTTATGACTATAAAATGAGATTAGGGCTTTGGGAAGGTTAAACACAAGAGTTCTTGCAGCTTTATTTACAAAATGATCGTGCGATCATCCTGAGATGTCGACAGTTGTTGATTCATAATGAAATTGAATAATTCATGTATTTGCTTCATATGAGATGCCAGCAGGGAGAGCTTCAATCGCCAGAATCGAAAATGGCATCTGCATTTATGTTGGGAAACACTCAAGATGGCCACTGGTATCACGTGACCAAAAGGCCAATCAGTGTCATATTATGCGCACTCTCTGAAGAGAGTACTGAATGAGAAATTTGGAAATTGCGTTTAACATTGATTGATGATTTGGTATCATGAGAAATTTTAACAAAAATCACAAGCTTCTCTCTTTGCTTGGACGCCATTTTGGATTGTAGCGGTTACAGCGCCGCCTGCTAACAGTCCCTGTCAACCAACTGCACAGAATAAAAGGTTAGTTTTTCTGCCTTCTTCCAAAATCTGTTCCTAACAGTGTTTTAAAAAGAAATTTTTAAAATAAAGTCATTACTTTTTGATCACCCTGTACATGGCAAGTCAAATTACTCATTGAACTTATGAGTATGTGCTAATTTAATGACCATGACTGTTTTGCAACATCGTGACGTAATTATTATAGCTCAGGTTTTAAATAAAGTGCACAAAAATACGTTTTCCTGAGCTACTGATTGAGCAAGCATGGTTTGCCAGCATCAAGGATTAGCATTATTAATACGTGCGATTTTGAATGAAGCATTTGCATGTGTTTTATAAACGAAGGTTTGAATTCCTAAAGAGAATCAATAACTCCACTAAAATTGTTATTTTAACATTTTAAATGCAGCTTGTTTTAGTTCCATTTCGAATAATTGTGAGCTCAATTGTAAACTATCAATAATTTAAAACCCTGTTCATTTCCTGATGGGATGAACATTTGTTGTTATTATTATTTTAAAATGTTTCGGAGTAGGGCACATTCTGTAGTTTAGCCCCGAAATTTCTCTATTGAGGAGAGTGGTGTATTCTTTAGCTACTTCCTAAACGAAAGGTCATTGGCTCAGTGCAGAAAAGTAGATAATTAACAGTCGATTGCACTGAATCGTATAAAACTTTAATTTTGCACAACCATTTGGACAGACAATCATTTCCTCTAAACTCACAGTGTAGCCGTAATTTTGATTTGATTTAGGAACAGTGAGCGATGAAAACCAACAAAGTTTTCATTGATCAGGCATACGTGTACATTAGGGAGAATGTTGAGCGATGGAAACCATTCCAGCCAAACTAATGACGTCGTAAATCGATACCAGAAGTTGACTGTACTGCCTGATTACAGTAGAATATGTCATGCAAAATTGCAAGGCCACAAACATCCTAAACTGGCTCCGTCCGCACCCTGAAAACAGTGATGAGTCTGCTGACCCATTAACGAAAATCTGTTTAATTTCAACAAAGTCATGAAAACATCCCATTGAATAACGAGCGCCCACTGTACCACCCGATTAATTCGAGGCTGATTAAGATGCCTCGAGTGACATGTAGACACTGAGTGCATCCGCTCAATTGGCAAAATGATATTTAGATTAAAAGTTAAATACATTGTAAATATCTCGAAGACCATAAATTAAAGGATGAATAGAGTGTAACGATATGAAAGGGTATGCTTATACCAAGCAAGAGAATTTTTTATGCAATTTTGATTTAAAAAATTAATACAATCTCTAAATTTATTTGTCACCATGTATAAGTTTTTGTCCACAATTGCCTTCGACGATTCCTTCTTAAAGACATGAATTAAGTCGTTTTTTAATAAAAACTTAAAGATGAGAAAAATTCAAAGTTGTACTCCCTGAAATTGGAATATGTGTGCGTGCAATTTTGAATTTTTCTTATGTTTATTTATTTTTTATATTGACATGTTCAAAATGGAAGATGTGACTGATTTTCTTTCAAAAATCTGCATTTTTGTAGCATCCATCCTAATGCTCAGAGTTTGAGAGAACATTTCTGAAATCGAAATTTTTTTGCTGTCAGTGGTTGTCATCTTAGGGGAGGGGTGACTGAAAACGCTGACGAATACTGACTTGGGGGTAGGATGTGTGAGAAGATAATATTTGAACGTCCCCAAAGATAACTAACCGTTAAAACAGTTGAAAATACATTTACAAACATGTACTTAAGCAGTTTGTTCAATTTATTCCATTTATGCAACTCTGAATGAAATAATGATGAACGAATGATGTCTTGAACCAACGTACGTTTGTTGGACTATTTTGTAGGGTATCCTTGCCCTTTGACCCCTGGCTCTCTGGATGTAATTGGAACAGACCGTGTGGTCTTCCATGACTCGCCACCAGGGGGGCCAACTGCTCGCAGGCGTTGATTAAACAATTGCTCACGGAGTGCATTGGCATCAAACGTTTTAATGCATTTTCGATTTTTAATCTGTGACTTTCTGGAAGCAACGACGCTCCGTCTGCGCCCAGAGTTCACTGTCCTCCAATTCGACGCATGTGGTAAATACACATCTTTTCGAGTAGTTTTCATAAGTGTTATGACAACAAACCGGATCAAAGATCCACGGATCCGGATCGATAATCGAGCCCTGGCTCGTAAAGTCCCGTAATATGAAATCCAGCTTCAGTTTCCGATAGGGTTGATTAGCATTTACTCTTACAGTGGAATTCAGATTATCAGGAAGGCTGCAATGGGATTATCCCCCGTGGAGTGATTGCAATGTGAAAGAAGTAATCGAAAATATTACAAAGGGACATTGAATGGAGCTTAATATTCCATATTAAAAAATATTGACCATTTGCATTCCTTCGTGTTATGCACAGCCTACTTACACATGCAAACTTCAGGTCTGCTAAATTATATTGTAATATACATATAAACTTCACCTTTGCATAATACCTTTACACCTGTACATTTCAGCTTTACAGAATTATATTATAGCCTACACGTAAAATTCAGCCTTACAGATTATACTATGCATGCAAACTTCAGATTTACAGAATAATGTTTAGCTTTACGTAATTATATTGTACGTTTAAACTTCAGCTGTGCAGAGTCATATTATACATGTAAACTTTAGCTGTGCAAAATTATAGTTTGCACGTAAACTCGAGTTTTACGTGATTTTATAGCTCACTGCATGCAACAATGTCACATCTCAAAATTGTTCATAAATGAGTTAGCCCATACATAAATGTGACGATGGTCGATTATGCTACAATTCTACTTTATTTCACATAAAATTCGTTATATTTTAGGTATATTTTCCAGCACGATTCATTTGCATGCACGATGAAATCACAGATTACTCATTATCTCAGAAAGGGCTAATTTGATAACATGCCTCGTTGCAGGCAGTGGCGCAATTAACTGAATTTTGTGTAATTTTTTAATGGTTGAATTAGCTGGCATTAAGCCCGTTGCTTCGATTGAGTCCTACCCACGGTGTATTTAATGAGGGATCCGGATAATCCGCCCCCGGCTAATCGACTTCTCAATTATATTTCCATTCAGTCAAGTTTTGAAGAAAAACGTTTCGCTCCTTCGCAGAATGGGATGCTCGACGATATCCTTGATCCCGGATGTGACCCCGTGTTTTCATTTTTTCTCATTTGCTAAATGTTGACTTATTTCATCACAATATTATCGATTGGCGGCGGAGGCGCCATTCGCTGCAAAAAACAAACAGGAAGCGATCGTTCCGCGCATGCGCAGACGATCCCTGGTCAATGTCTGCGCATCGAATGCGTGCAACATTTCACTAATTTGTGCAGTGAGCGTTAAACTCATTTATGCCGTGAGTAATTAAAATGCACCGAATTCGTAAATAGACCTCACGAAGGGGTGAGTCATGGTTTCCACACAATTTTCGATCTGGTGGCTCATCCAATCTAAATTTTATGGATTAGACAAATTTCTAGTAATTATGTCAAGCGTAGACCAGAATCAGGCTGAAATACAAAACTGCTATGTTCCATCATGGACTTTCCTACTTGTATTATGTGTCATCACAGAATAGTGATTTTCCCTGCCATTTTTCAGATATCCGTTTCCCTGTGTCGGTACATGTCATCATGTCACCCCACCCCCTTTCCAATAATCGAAGTATTGATAATCGTTAATTAAAATAATTTCAAATTTGGCAAATTAAAAAAATGGACGCCTAAAATGTATAACAAGCTATAAAAGAAATTTACCATTTATGCCAGTTTGGTTAAAACATAAATAAACAGGGAAATAGGATAAATTCCGGTAGCTTGGTCAGGTGTCAATGCAATTGGACTTAATTTAATACACCACTCAAGTTTTACAACAAAAAGGAAGGAGTAATGATAGTAAAATGTGCAGAATGTGCGGGAACATTGCATGAAACAAAATTGATACTGTATGTAAAGTGCATCAAAATGACATGTCACACAAGTACAGAAATAATACAGAAAAATTACATAACAATGAAGGAAAAACGCAACTTGTAATTTCCACCATTTGCACAAATTAGACAAGAAGCGTTTAATATTGCAGAATGCAAATATTTTTAAAGCCATATTTGGTTGCATTTCCAATTTCATGCGCAATGCGTCTTGATGCACACATATCTACATGTACATGCATGCAATATGTTGCATGCTTCCTGTACAGTGTTATTACATCGTATTATACATCCTTTTGAGGATATTATAACATGCTATACCGTAGATATGGCTCACAGCGAGTTATGCATAATAAGGTCGTAAAAATTAATTACAAACACGCTGTGTAATATGTGCTAATTGCGTAAAAAGCTTTCCCATCCTATTATTCCTTAGGCTAAATCGTAAATGCAACAAATGCATTGTTATACACGTATGGGCCTAACGTTTAATTAGAATCTACAGTCCATAAAAATTATACATGTATGCGTACATAAATAATGTCATCGACTTTAATATGTGAAGAATCTGTTACTCGACTCGTGCATGATTGCACGGTATAAAAATGTATATCGCATGGTATATTGGCAAACTAGGCCTAATAATTTGACCTTTCAACTCGACCGGCTGACATTTCAATCGAACGTCAACAGTCGATCGACTTGACCATCAGTTGAAAGGTCGAGTGAGAAAATACACAACCAGAAATTCATTTTAGGTCATTGCAGTTAAACCAATATTGAATCCTATTCGAGTAGCCTGCATTGCTAAAGTCTTAATTAACTTTCCAAATTACCTTAAAGTAGCAGTACGTTTTATCGTATATTTTTAATAAGAAAAATTTCAATAAGAGAACATGAATAGAATCAAAAACCGAACGGAAATGAAGCTTCGTTGGATTTTAGTTTATTTATATACGGTATTTTAATAGATGGAGTTGCTCCCTTTATGAAATTAGAATTTTTGGAAATTTTGATTTGTACCTCGATTCCTCAATATTCCTCGCCAAAATTTTTTGCAAGAACTGAGCCACCCACATTCAAGTTGTAGGATTTTATAAAATTCGATCAGTTTCTTCACATCGATACAGTCTCAGACTATCTTGGAAGGAACTCTTACAAGATTTGCGTTCTTTCCGAACAGCATCTTCGAGATCCTCGAGCGATTCAGTTTGAGTCAGTACGCCATACTGTCAGTATGCTAATGTGGCGCTTTACCGACGTATTTTATTACTTATTTACGTTGATCCGTATATTCTGTACTTCCTTTTGTTTTTATTTTTCCTTCGTTTTTGTCGTCATTTCGCTGAAACATTGGATGTCACGTCGTTCTGACGCATTTTAGTTCCAATATTCGTTGTACATTTTCCTCCTTTTTGACGCAACACGTTTTTCACCTGGGCAACTCTATACGTGGAACCTCAGGTGCTGACTGTGGGGGTGCATTGAATTGAATTGAGAATTGACCGACAGCATTCTTTCCCTCACAGCTCGCAAGATGGCAGTGATTGCCCGCCGCCAAGGGGCAGCTAAATGAGACGTTGCATTTTTGCCCAGTTTGCGTTACTTTCGGTGACTTTAGGCTATCGTTAGTCTCACCACCTAATCCGTGACCAGGACCGGCCAGCGCACTGAGCACGTGCAGCTTTTGCCCGCCAGTTGCGACGATCGTCCGTCGGGTGGCGCTGCCTGTCCCGTCTGTCTGCGCTTCTTCGTTGGCCGTCTGGGCGCTCCTCTTTAAAATTGATCACGATTCGACCGCCGAAAGGTGAATGCACTACGTGTACGCGTAGCCAGCCGTCCCCGTGTACTTTTACCGGGGACTCGCTCGCTTATTGATTTTACTATCGCAGCCGCCAGACGGAAAAACGCGTTTATACAAAGGACTCCCCCGCACAACCGTCAGGGAGGAACACGCGCCCAATTACGGAATTAACCTACCAAATTATGCCTCATCGAAAGGGTATGCCTATACCGTGCAATTTGGATTGCACAAATTAATACCAACGCTCAATTTATTTCCTACAACCATTGCCAGGTCCGATTTCTTTTTTTTGCGATGAGAAAAATTCCATTAGAATTGCAGCGCGTGCAATTTGGAATGACGCAATTCGCGACTATGAGAATCGTACCTGGCAAAGGTGGATGAGAATTTATACGTAGTAAGAAATAAATTTAACGTTTCTATTAATTTGTTAAATACAAATTGCGTAAAGAGTTTTTGTGCATGGTAGGCATGCCCTTTCAAGGGATTTCAAAGCCACGTTCCCACCATGCAACTTTTGTAGAGCTGAAATGCTAATCTAACCTAACCTAAACTATAGTCGTCTCGCCAAAAGAACGAAAAAATGGCGTCGTTCAGACCAATAGGATACAATTTCCTGTTTGCGATTA
>JAQFYZ010001399.1:0-24037 GCA_034695085.1 Cylindroiulus punctatus | reverse complement strand
CGCACCAAACAAGGAAAGTTTGGAACGCTTTTCGAGTGTGGCTTGTCACATGGTCCCTCGCGGAAAATAACATGGCGACCAAGCCCCCATTAACCCTATTCGAAATACGCGAATTTTAAAATACCTTCTCTCTTTGGCACCGATTGTTCCTGGGTTTTGACGGCCGGGAGAGGTTCCTTGGTGCCCTTTTTGATAACTGGAGCTTGCTTGGGTTTCGCTGGCGGTGGCCCTTTCTGTTTGTTTTCCTTTTCGGTCAGCTTCTGCGCTTTCTTCTTCTTTTTTTCGTCCTCCTGTTTTTTTAAGGTATCCAACGGATCCTCTTCGTTATCGTAGAACAGTTCATATCTGTTCGTCACCCCAACCCCGTACGATGCATCCATTTTCAGATTTCTCCTCTTTTTAGCAGAGGATGGCAATGGATTTTAAGGCTACTACGAGCCACTTTCTCCGGCAGACATTCAAAATGGTGGAGCTTCGTTGACGGCGAAATGGCATCTGGGAGAAACGGAAGAACGAGACCACACCGGTGACATCATACCTTTTAGCGCCATATATGGAAGGCCAAAAAAGGCGGGAAAAATAGAAAAACGCTGCGCTGGGTGACGCCTAGCGGCAACGGAATATCGCTCACCGAGCCACAATTCGTGAAACGAGATGACGCCATTTTGAAATGGGATATGTGCTTTTTCAACGATTTCTTAGGTGATTTTTGGCTTGCATGGTCATCACGAAAATTGAAAATTGCTTAGATGTGTGTCAGCTCTCGGCATTTTCCCCCTCGTTACGAAAAAAAATTCTGAGTGAAATTTGGAAACATTCATCATCAGCTTATATTCATCAGCCGGACATGTATCAGCTTATAGGGTGTGAGGGGGATTGATAATTTGCAATCCAGTTTTGCATAATTGTCTGTCTTGCGGCTTTTTTCGTTTGAAGATGTAGTAGTTGTGGCTGAAATCCACAATTTAATATTATGTCAGCAGAATTTAATTATGTTCACATTTTGAGAAAAATATGTATTTTCTCAATTTCATATTTTTTGGTCAATGACTGTCATTACCTGGGGTGTATGAAAATGATGATGAATGCTGACATAGGAGAAATGGGGGAGTGATAAATCACGAAATTATGTATCAAACTCCCTATACAGTATGTCAGAATCTGTTATCATGTGCAGCCTCCCCACCCCCGAGATGACTTCATCATTGCACAAAAATGTTGGAATTGAGCGTAGAGATAATAAACAGACTACATGATATGAAAAAAAGACCCTTATGCGTTATTTTTTAAGAAACTGTATCAAAACGAAAAAATCCAACAAATTTTCACTTTCTGGAGGTTTTAAGTAGTCCAATTCAAGATGTCGTCTCTGAACATTTCAAAATGATTGGCTAGCTGGACCACGTGCATCCCCATCGTTACCCATGATGCCAATCTGCGCGGGTAAATTTATTCGGCTATTTTGGCGGCAACATTCTGGCGGGTGTTTGCCATTGGCAATTGGTGAAGTGAACGTGCAACAATGTCCGCGGGTAATGCTCCTGATTTCTCTACTGTTTTATCGCCGAAAAGATGTCAACCATCCACCATGAACAATATGACATACCCGGGAAGCCCTCCTCTCAAAGAAACCTCCATGTACCCTTGGAATTGGGGCGAAGAGGCCAGCAAAGTCCAGCTAAGTCCATCGCCTGATGGCGGCAGAAGAGGACGACCAAGGGCAGATGCTTTAATAAGTTTGATTATGGAAGGATCAACGTCACCAAGCGCTATCAAATGTCGCATTTGCAACAGGGTATTTCCCAGAGAAAAGTCATTGCAGGCTCACATGAGAACGCACACTGGTAAGGAATTTCAAACATTCTTCAATGTCATACCTGTCAATTTGCTACGCACGTACAGTATACTTCAATGGACTGTATCAACAATGATCACTTCTTGTTCACTCTGACATTGCCAAGACATTGTTGACTTGGTGACCAAACATTTCATGTATTACCGCTGATTGCCAACTTTTCAATGTTTCTGATAGGTGAGAGACCTTACACCTGTGATTACCCCGGTTGCAACAAAGCGTTTGCCCAAAGTGGCCAGTTAAAGACTCACCAGCGTCTTCACACTGGCGAGAAGCCGTTCATCTGTTCAGCCAAAGGTGAGCACCAGTTTTCCATTTTCCAAAATGTGGAATTTATCAATCCTCTATATAACTTATTAAAATTCCTCTTTATTTTACATTTCCAGGCTGTGGGAGTAGGTTCACTCATGCAAACAGGCATTGCCCGGCTCATCCGCACGCATGTCTTCAGCGTGTCCACGATAGCAACGCGCAAGTAGGCAAAAGAAATACGGAAAACAATGAAGAGGTCATGCAGTGGTTAGAGAAGTAAGTTTCGAGTGGAATTCTGATCAAATTGAACTTTTATCAACTTCAGTACCAGTGACATATCTCATTTGAAATTTTGCATAAAAATTGATCTCGCAATTTACAATGTTTGTACAAAACAAATAGTATGACTGCATATTCATGTATTGACATTCTGGTTCATTAACAGATACAAACTAGAGAAAGAAGAGCGCCGTCCAGATAAATTGCGGGAGCGCAAGCTAAAGCGAGAGTTGGACCAGCAAGCTGAAATTGATGAATTGGAGAACAAAAAATTTAAAATGTCACCTGGGAAACTTCGGCAACTAGATGATGAACAGCCAGACGAAATGATAGGCGCTTTGGCATTGATTCAGCTGGCTAGTTTGCCCGAAAGCCAGCCATTAAATCTGTCAAATTACAAGTAATTTTATTAGACACTTCCAGATCATTAGGAGACACTGTTCTGTTACATTCTCACAAAATCTAGAACCTGGCATTCCCAACTTTAAGAACTTGAAAAATATTTATGTGAACTAATTTTGAAGCATTGGGCATTTTGAACGAATAGTTGACATTACTCACACGTTTTCTAGTTCCTCGGAAGTTTTCCACACCGGTAAATTGTTTACAAATTTTACGTCCAAATGGTTGTGTACCAGTGATTTTTAAATTCTTGTTACTAAGTGAGACTGATGGAGATTTATGTAATATTGGCTTCAGCATGATATTGCATGCATGTTTTGTCTCAAGAATTTTGTGTTATATACAGAGATAGGATATATATTGTAAAAGATTTTTGGCAAGTTTATGAAACTGCTGTGTAAATAGTTTTGTAAAAAAAAGATCAACAAATTTCAAAAAAGAGCTTACTGTACATTTGTGACTTAATTTAATAGATCTTTGATTTGTTATGAAAATTACTGAAATGATGTCATAATCAAAGGCAACCATAGCTTGGGTGATCTTATCGTTGACATAACATTTTATATATTGTGCATGTTTAAAAACAGGGTACGTTACTAAATGCCACATTTCAATTATGCACGCGAACTTTACATATTTAACATGCAAGACGACCATTTTGAAGCTGAAGAATTAAGGGCACAGCAAAAATGACATGCCTATGTTGCACCTACATTTAAACAAAGAATAAATAAATCTGAAAGATAAAACTTGTCATTCTTGTTAGAAATCTTACCATCAGCATGAAGAAAAGTTTTTTCACAGTTTTTCATCATCTTCTAGGTTGTAATCACCTGTATGATACATCTCGCTTAATAGTCGATAAATATATGATGGGGCATTACCACCTCTGCAAAAGAAAAGTTACTCATTTAGCTTTTGAAATCAATTTGAAATTCATGCAAGTAATTATAATACAAAAATCTTGCTTACATGTTAAATATAAATAAATTTACTAATTCCGGAGGTACATAATCATACATTGGATTATATATGTGTGATTTTGAACACACAGCACCTGCAAGAACCTTTTTATTAGTATATTTTAATTAAAAAACAACTCAGACGACCATATACAGGTCAATTTCTAATTGAGGGTGAAGAAGTTGGTCGTCAAAAAACAATTGCACTTGCAACTTACCTTCAGTAAAGCTAACTGCCTGATGAGGAGAAACAAATTTATTGAAAGCATCTTGATCAATAGACCTCAAATACTGTGGTGATAACTTATATGCAGCGGTGCAGACAATCAGCTAGGGAAAAGGATATTCAAAGGAAACTGAAAAAGTGTAAAACATTCTAGAGAGAGACAGGATTGTTAAGACTTACAGGAACGGAATAGGTTTTTGCTGCAAGGGCTAGTGCATAGCTCCCATTCACTGCCTTCAGCCTGCAAAAATCCATTTTGTGCAAGTTAAGATTTGACTCCAACATGCAAATCTTGACTAGATGCAAATTTACAAGAATTGTTTTAAAAATCAACTTGCCCTCCATTGGCCAACACTGCATGGGTACCAATGATGACTTTATTTACTCTTGACATCATAGCAAATATAGCAGAATCAGTTATTACAGTCGTTTCTATGTTCTCCTTGGCCAAATTTACAGCGAGATTTTGACCCTAAATTAATATCAGTGCTAATTAGTTTTTGTAAATTACTACAGAAGCTAAAACAGAAAGTGCATTTGATTTCATACGTGGTAAAATGGCGAACATTCTGCTACAATTACGTGAAATTTCCTTTTTTTAGCTGCTGTCTATTTTAAAATAAAACGTTAATCTCGTGAGATTATACTTTCGACATTTTATTTGAATTAAAGCAGCAACTAACCTTGAGAAACATTTCCACGGTGCTCGATTTTCCGATAGTCATCACAACTTCACTAGAATTTATATGCTGCAGGGCTTCACAAGAAATGCTATGTGCACTAAAATAACATAAAAACTATTAGCTTATCAATTTGACAAGCATGCAAATATTTATCATTTTTATATTTCATTACCTACCTTTGATCTACTTCCTCTAAAAGTTCATTTATACTGTCATTAACCATGTCCTATATAAATAGAGACAATTTATTTATTGTACACAGTAATTACAATTACAATAATAAAATATAAGCATACTTTTAACTTGGGTAAATATTTAGCAAAGCCATCCGATTCATGTTGAAGGTCGACAACATTCAAACTGTCTCCTTCGTTCCTTAACCTAATTTAAATAGTAAAGGGTTATCTATAATGTATATTTTATACAATCGCCTGCAATGTTTTTCTAGACAAAATAATTTAGTACTAAAATGATCACACTTTCAGTTGCATCATTCACACTTTGAACACAATATGCAGTATTTTTGAGTATAATGAATTACCGAAATACTGTCAGCACTCGCAATACTTAAACAATTTCCGACAACAGATTTTATAATGAATAACTGCGAAAATTATTTTCTCCACATCAACATATTCATTAACTTATTTTATGTAAAGCAAGCACTGAAATATGATTTTGTCTAGAATGGATTTACAAAATTACATGTAGTTTTTACTCACTCTTCATAATCCTCCCTTATTATTTTTAGAACTATAACAAAGGAAAATATCAGTGATTAAAGTAAACGCTAGTTTAAATGTATCAAAGTTAACAGTAGGCTTTAACTGATTTGTGAATATAAGGCAGATCTGTTTAGGCATGCTCTACTGCTGCCCCTCCAAAAGACACAATGAAAGGTGATTTTCTACTAACTGTCCGTAGGCTGGCAGTGATTGCTTTTATGCGGGGGCAATCAAAAAAATACGTTTTTATGTTACTTTTGGTTAGGTTACATTTGAGTCCACTTTTAAAGCTAACTGATAAAAAGGAAAAAAAATTATATGTGCATATTTCGCGAGCTAAGACAACCATCATTCTTGTCTACTACATCAGTAAAGTTGGAGTAGGGCATGATATCTTAAGTTTATTTACATGCACTGCTAAATTACTATAAGCAGAATGATGCTCAAAAATGGTAACGAAAAATGTTAAAATAATGACATGGTGAATCAAGCAAAACAACAAATTAGAAAGACAAATTGCATGTTTGGCCAATTGGTGTTTTTGACCAATGATCAAAAAAGTATACATAAAGTGTATATGCATAATGCGTATACCTACGGGCGTACGTAATGGATATGCATCTACAGTGTAATGATAGTTTTTTTTACCTCGTTTTACCATATTTCCCACAACAGTTTCGGAAGGATCTGCAGCCATAAGTTTCCTTCCTTCCTGGCGTATTATGGCCATCAACTCCCTGAGTAATGATAAAATCAATGACACTCAATAAATCGCAGAGATGAAGAATGTACCATTTTAATTTAAAAATGTTGCGAAGGTCACGAAGTAATACCGATTGATGAACGCTTACTTTGCAGTTTTCCATTTGTCCTCAAGAAGAACTATTTCTTTTAGTAGAGCAGCAGTTGTCGTTGCTAACGTGCAGGAACCCAAGTTCCTCCTGCACAACGATACGTTTACAGAATTGCATGAGTATTGCAGAGATTGCGTTATATAGACAATTACATAGATTTGCACAATATCGGTTCCACGTTAGATCGTTTATCAGGTAACATATGCTAACAACTTACTCGTGCCTAAGCTGGTTGGAAAACGCAAAAAACTTCTCCTCTAGTTCGCCTTCCAATAGCGACATTATTATGAAAAAACAAAAGACTGCTATTTGTACTGCTCTAAATAATGCCGATGACAACAACTCATTAACCTGTGGCAGAATCCGTGCAGATGATAGAAATTAGAATTCTACTATTCTACTGCTAACAATGCTGCCAAATTACTTTTCAGAATTACATGCAGCTGTATAGTCATGAAGAATGATGTAGGCATGTCGTATTTTATGGTAAACTATTACAAATTGTCTGCGACATAAGACTTTAACTGCATTAAGCATTAAAACATTGACTACATTGATATGAATTGCAAAGTATTTCATGTGAGGATTCTCATGTTAAATTCACATGAAAGTTAATCCCTATCACATCGGCATCCTTGATAAACACATGGCTGGTAAAGGGCCATCCATAAATGGTGTACGTCCTGAGTCGTACTGAAAGTGCTGGTTTTTGCATGAAGTATTAGCAAAAATATGAACCAGATAAAAAGCAAGGGGTTGTTTTACCTTAATAACATCCTTCAACATTTTAAAGATGCAAGACGATCATTGCATTACAACTATGATGACCTAGAGCATAGAGTAGGAAGACTTTTCCAACCGGTATCCATAGTGCCAAAAGACTCGATCGTGAAAAAATATATTCCATCCAATAGTCAGAAGGTTGTTATTCCATACTCTAATTACGACAAGCACATGACAGGATGGATAATTCAAGTCTCTCTAGTCCATATGCATTAATTAATCTATAATCAATTTTGTTTTTATGTATTTGTGATTTAGCTGATGGTGAATTATGGTATCATATCTCCATCCAGTCCTGGGATGTTTAGTTACCTGCCACTAGGATTAAAAGCCATTGAAAAATTAATCCATCTGATTGACACCGAGATGTTAAAGATAGGAGCACAAAAAATAGAAATGCCAGCATTAGTTTCAAAGGAACTGCTTGATAAAACAGGTGTGTTTGAAATGATATGTAGCATATTTTTGTCTAAAGTCCAGACCGAGCATCCCCATTCGTGTCTAATTGGAAAATGCATTTGTATATTCTACTGCATATACGAATTTTTAGTGCTGTTTGGTAAAAACGTATTAACATTCCAGGTCGATGGGATGATATGAAAAGTGAACTTTTTATTCTCCATGATCGACACCAAAAGGAATATTGTCTTGGACCAGTGCGTTTTATCATTTGGATATTAAACAATTTCTAATTTTAACAAAATAACTAAGTAACATGTCGATATACTCTCGCATATAGACTCATGAAGAAGTTATTACGGACATGGTTGCATCTCTACCTCTGTTATCCATCAAGCAGTTACCAATAAGATTATATCAAGTACATATGTAGTAATATAATCTGTAAACAATGTTATGCAATTCAAGCAAAGATTTCTCAGTCATGGACTAAAAAATTACATTATGTTCAATCTTCTTATTAAGATCACAAAGAAATATCGAGATGAACAAAGGCCAAAGTATGGTTTACAAAGAAGTAGGGAATTTTTGATGAAAGGTAGGTTTCAAGAAATATTCTAATAGAATTGCACATCATTGGCCAGATAATGTAATTTTTCATTTACCAATCAGATTTGTATACCTTTGATTCATCTGAAGATACTGCTAAAATCACTTATGCTGCTGTTGGTGCTGCCTACGAAAAACTGTTCCAGCGGATAAATTTAAAAATTGTGAAAGGTCAGATCACAATTGTTTTGAAAGACGATAAATTTATAAAGGACCAATCTTGGTCAGATACTTTACCAATTTACGATACATTTTTCTTCCAATTAGTTTTGTCCAGTTCTGGGATGATCGGAGGTAGCTTATCTCATGAATATCATGTTTTGTCTGATGCAGGAGAAGATAAAATCACCTTTTGTGCAAAGTAACATTTGCGTTAAATTTTGTGAACTCTATGTATATATATGTAGTATTTGCTTACAATTGCCCACATACTAATACAAAACTTGTGATTATTGTTATTACAGTTGCAAGTATGGGGCAAATTTAGAAATTCATGGTGAGCAACATTGCAATGTCAATGGTTTGCAAAAAAAGATGTAATCTTACTCAATTTTTTTCCTGTAAGATTCTGACCAGAACAAATGCCCAGAATGTAATTTTGATTTGCAAAATTCCGTTGGCATTGAGGTAATTTTTTATTTTGATGTCCATTTCCAAAAAAAAAAAAAATTCTTCTCATTCATCGTTTCATTGTTTTCCTAGGTAGGCCACACATTTCTTCTGGGAACAAAATACTCTGCACCTTTACAAGCATCTTTTACAGATATGTCTAATAAAAAGCAGTAGGGACAAAATTTGTATACATAGTATTTGGTATTGGTCCTCCTAATTTGTGCTAGTAAATCGAACGCATTTTCGTTGCAGGAATTTAATAATGGGATGTTATGGCTTGGGTGTTTCTCGTATATTAGCAGCAACTCTGGAAGTTCTATCAAAACCTGAGGAGTTGCGTTGGCCAACTGCGTTAGCACCTTATCAAATATGCATAATACCTCCTAAGGTAAATATTATAAATTAGCATTGTTAAAAAATTGTTTTTCAAAATGTTAAGAGGTGTCTGTGATTATTGCTTTCAGGCAGGTAGTAAGGAGGAGCAAGCAAGCCTGATGGCCATTCAACTTTACAAAGATTTGTCGAAAGATAAATTTCCCAATGACGTCATAATTGATGATAGAAACAACTTAACTATTGGAAATCGTTTGATACATGTCAAATGTATTGGTTATCCATACGTTATCATAGCGGGGAAAAGGGTCAGTTTTGCAGCCGTGAAAAATTAAGTGAATACAGTTTAAACTGAAGATTAATACAATTAATCTTTACTTTTACAGGCTTTGGAATCTCCTGCGACTTTTGAATTGCATGATGTTTATAATGGGACATGTCATTTTTTAACACATAATGAGATATTTCAATTTTTCAATGATATAAAAATCAACTAAAAGGTACTTTACATGTGAGTATTGTGGCTTGTTGCATAATTAGAATGAGGTATCATTAGTTTTAAACTGGTTGTCATAGGCTTACTGAACCATAACATATCAGTTTTCTTGCAAGTATGCTTACAAAACTGCATGAAGAAAAGATGCAAAATGCAGCACTCGCTGAATTTCACTTGGAAACCAGATGCAGAAAAAATTATATTCGACATCAAAGGACCAAAAATATTGTAAACTGTTTATGGGTTTTGACAAGAGATGCAAATAATCAACAGCACAAGAAATGTACAGTATGGCATCTTGGATATCGACAAGCAATACAAATGAGAGAAAAGCTGATTCAATTCAATATAAAAGTTTTCAATATTTAAGAGATAATTGAACACATTCATTCACCCCAATTAAGGAACAATTTCTGAAAACCTAGTAATCGAATTTAATTTCTTTAGCCGCCCAATACTACATTTGGGTGCTGCCTCAGAACACGATTTTATTGAAATGGAATTTCGGAATGTAAGGCACAAATATTTACTTACAATATATTGTCACATGCCTCACGAATGGTCGCAGTCACTTTTTCAATTTCTTCCTTAGTAAGTAAGACGTTGACAGTTATTCGTATGCTAAAATGACAAGAATAAAATTTTTAAGGTTGTAAAGAACACGAAAAACGGGGTTTTGATAAAGGCCAATATTTTATAGCCTAACCTTGGCGGGGGCAAATGGTATTCCTGGTCATCCAAATATCTTGCTACAACTGCAGCAATTTTGTGTTCAATGCACTGGATAAAGAAAGGTGAACAAGTCAGTTTAGATGCAGACATTATTTCAATCTCAACAATAATATATTACGCACATAATTTGAAATCCCTTCCAACTTCTTGCAAGCAAGTTCTCTGATTTCGCATGGATCTGATAAATAAAGATGCTTCACGGGAGAAATTTCATCACCACCAATTCGAAGATGAGGATTCTTCAGCAATTCCTGATGCATAATGCTTGCATTTTCTCGTAGACGAACAAGCAAATCTAAAAATAAAAAGAATATAACAACTTTTGCCTTTCTTGTTGATAACATATGATATCATGCATGAGCGAGAAGGATCTAAGATTTCCTTACTGAAGACAAAGACAAACAAGATCACTTTTGAATTTGCAGTTGATTTTAAATGTGCTCTAAAGATTTTCGAACCTGGATTTCCTTCCAAGATATCTAAGGCAGCAATTGCAGCAGAGGCCAACATTGGAGGCAAGGATGCAGAAAAACAGTACCCTAATCCAGACAGTCGCTATGGCACAATCAATTGACAATAAAAAAAAATTAACCGAAAAGCATTATTTTCGAAATTGATAAACACCTGGGAATGCTAACCAACCTGATGATCACAAACAAAAGATGTTCCACAAGCAAATCCTCCATTTGACCCAATGGCATATTCAAGTGATGCACAAATGAGATCGATTTCATCAGTCTTGAGGATACAAGAACATTTAAATTTAAATGATATGCAGATTAAATTAGCAATTTCAATTAAGTCACATGTTAATAATTACTCACAGAGACTCCATAATGTTCAGTAATTCCTTTGCCATTACTACCCAACACAGCAAATGATACATTTTCATCAATGAACAGTCTCACCTTGTATTTATTTTTTAATTCGACCTAATAACATAAATGTGATTGCATTATTTATGTAGTACAAAATAGCTTGATTTACACTTTCAGTTTCTATCCACCGCATTATCTATGACTTATTTAAAAAAATCAAACAAACATTTAGAACAGGAAAATTAAAATGCAACTATGGAATAACATGTAATTAACATGTTATTATTTTAATGATATAATTTTATGTTAAATGTCTCGGTATTCTTTTCCTTGCTATGAATAATTTGTAATAAAACATACATACCAGTCTTGGAAGTGGACAAAGATCACCATAATTTGTGTAAATTCCTTCAACGACTAAAAAGCGACGTGTTACTTTGGCTTTTTTGGGATTCTTCAATAAAAGTATATAATTGTAACAAATTGATATGGGAATTTGGTATTACATGAAGACAAACGTTTTTCAATTTTACCTTCAGGTCATCTTTCTCCTGAACTTTCAATAAAGATTCTAAATCCTCCATGTCATTGTGCTTGAAATACCGAATATCACTCCGTGATGCTTGCAAACCTTTCTGTATGGCAAAATTAACACCCTCATCGCTGCACAGATAAAACAGTATGGTGGTGTCTAATAGTAGTTTAAAATCGTAAATGAACTCTGAAAAATGTCCTTACACAAATATAACGTCTCCACGTTTGGAATATGCAGGAACTGCACTGGCGATTGTGGCAAATCCATACGAGTACAAAACTGCTTCTTCCACTCCAACAAACTTCTCCAAACGCTGTTCCAGATCTAAATGTACATCTATAAATACCAAACAAAAAGGAAGGAGGGGCTCAGGATACAACGAATACAACCAGGAGTCAATCTACTACAAACATGATGTAAAAAAACAAACTTAAGACAATAAATGATAGAATTTTGTGTTTTTTGTTTTCAATTTTAGAATCAAGGAAAAAGCAACACAAACCAATTGTTCCATAAAATCCTCTTGGGCCACACGATCCAACGCCATATTTGCGTAATGATTTTATGGCAGCTTCCTATAATTTGAAACATAATCATTAATAAGTCGATGATATACACAACAGATATAAAACGTTCTGAAGAATTGATGTTGGTCAATTCTTACCTCTACTTTTGGGTTTTCTATCATTCCCAAGTAATTGTGAGTAGCCACGTTAAGACATAGCACGTCGTTAACTAGGACCTGCTTACCAATTTTTCTATAAATGAAAGTCAAATGTCGTAAGGCGACCCTAAAAACCCAAATTGCAACAGCAGAAATTGTGAAAATAGCTTGTAATATAGATTAGACTGATGACAGATTTGTTTCACAATGTGACATTCTCCTTCTCTCATAGACCAACAAAAATCCTAATATTTTCAATGGAGCCTATGTCAATTTACAATTAATTAAAAATCAATCTCAAATGAAAACATAAATGAAACTGCATTCCAATTTTCATTCTTTATGAATCATGTGTTATCAACTTTCAACATCGGTAAAAAGATCATTAAATTGTTTGTTCAATTTCCACCATTACAGTAGCTTAGCTTACACCCTTACGTATTAACTTAAGCTTATGCTTATGTTAGGGAAATTTCACATTTTTTTTGTATGGGTTTAAAATTAAATTTGGTACTTACATATACATGTATGTGTAATTTTTTTTTGCATTAATGAACGCTTACACGGCCAAATCGAAAGTTGAAAAACGAAAAATCCGTCGGCATTTAAAATGGCCACCAGACAGTTTATATGACGTCATTCTTTTGGATCAGGAGTAGATGGAGCGATATCATGGGCGCATGAGTAATGCACCTCCAGTGCTAATCGACTTTCAATTTTTTCCATTACATTTCACCATGTGATCCCAAGGCAAGACGTCATAAACTTTTGGAGCTATTTGCTACCATTTCAAAATTCTGCCAATTTAATGATTTTTCAAAATCAAATTACGAGCAAACTATACACATTCGAGGGCGGAAAACGACTGCAATTTATTACTATGGTGATATTATTTCGAAATAATTTTTTTAGCATTTTGGGAATTTGTGAAATTTCCCTATACCAACTACTAAAATTCCTAAAAAATAACAACTTACCCAGAAACAATTTTTGGATGCAAAGCTGGATGGTTTTCATCAACATCAGGAACTAAAGGCTCAGGCGTCCATTCGGCGATCAATTCTTCCTTTTCCTAATATCCAAAAATACATTCAATTAGAGATATATAATACAATATCTAAATTTTAAATGACAGAATTAAAAATCTAAACATACCTTTTCGGTTAAAATAATTTTTTCCTGCGGATTATAGCTTTTGCGGAAGATCAGCCATAAGACCCAAACCATCAACAGTCCTTCTAACACTAAATGATACACTGGCGCCTATCATAAATGAAATACAGAATACCACTGCATTATCTAACTGAAGTTTATTTGATATCACACGTGAATATGGTACAACTAGATTAGTCAAATATCTAGAAACTACTTTCAATTTTTTTTTTGTATATAAGCTTATGGAGAATGTATATAGCTTGCAAAAGTATCCATTAGGAGCAAATTACCTGCAAAAAGGCTTGAACCATTTCGTACATTTCCCACTTAACTTCAGCTTCTTGCATTTTTCTAGGAACCACAAGCTGCACTCCTAAGGTGTAGAATAAACTGTACCAATAAAAAACCATGACTTATATTTGCCACGTATCGACTGTTTTTTCATGAAATGATGCCCAAATGTGAATTGATATGAAATAAAAATGTATTTTCCTGCATGAATAGACGTCATGACATCTGAGGTAATGTACTAGCAAACACACCACCTGTGCTAATATATATACTATAATTCGCTATCAGACTACCAGAATACAAGCAGTTGGTTTATTTACAGATATCTATTAGTACATGTAATACGAATGCAACGATTACGAAATGTACCGGTACAGAATGCTGAGAATTTTTGACAAATTTACCGCTACATACTGATGAAGGCTTTACATGGACACTATGGTGATGCTCTCAACATAACATTGTCCAACATTACTTTGGGGATTCGATTAGTCTTGGATATCGCATTATGCCCTCATCTAATCTAATTTGTTGAATATAATTTCGAAATTCTTCATTCTAGGATGCTTTCAAACAGCGTCGACCCTCCCCTACCGCCCATCCCAACATTCTGGGAATTCAGGACCAATTTCACGACAATTTAAGCTAGTGGAACTAAAATTTAGTGAAATAACAAAGTCGATACGGTGATTGAGATAACACTCGAATAAAACAGCACAAATATTCATATTACCTGTAAATTCAATGAAAACTAATTACTCTTTGGCAATAAAACGACCATCTCGCGCGTGGAACCACAGACGACGACGGCACAGACACTAGCGACATCTGTTGACGAATACTGTACTAAAAATTGAGGGCAATCCGCAAATTCCAAAAAAACAAATAAAACAAGGACATTCATAAATAATATGAGCGGGTAATTTGAAAAGAAGCAGTAGCCATAAAAAACATTCGACACGTATAGACGGAATGAGTTCGTCAGTTTTATGTAATTACTACGTCCACTCGGATAATTTAAATTTTACCCATTTTCCAATCATATCTAAGCAGGTTGAAAAAACCCAATTCCTCGAGCGTTATTTCCCAAATTGCTTATAACTAACTGTCAATATAAGTGAAATACAATGTATATAGGTGCCATACACTCTGTTGTTATTTCGGAAAACTTCTTTTCAAAAAACAATTTTAAAATGCACTTTTGACTTATGCCCGTACCATATGTAGTCTCCAAGCTCGAGCAATGATTCAAGCATCGATTTGCGCTGATCTGATTAGGCAGAAACAGCTAGGTTTTAGAGTTTTTTTCGTTGCTCAAGTATGGTACAAAAAGAAGCGGTGGTATGGGCATTAGTGATTTATTATTTGAAAAACAAAACATTCCGTCAAAGTTTTATCGCTGAATATTTTTTCAGGAGAATTCGATACCTTCTGTCTCTGTCACTAAAAACTAACATGTGTGGCGGCCCTAATTGAATTCTCCATGCTCATTTGGATCAATCTTTTTTTAGACTTACAGGGGTCGTAAACGAAGGCCTTTGATGTTGACTGTAGGTCCACGAGAGAGGGGCCTCACAACTTCACAAGTGGAACAGCCTAGGGCCTCTGGTCATCTAAATCCAGCCCTGCTCAAGACGTTGTCAAAAGACAGTCAGCGAACACCCTTGAGGGTAATGAATTGACCGAAAACCGGTATATAAGACAGACCTTGCACTAGATATTTGGCTGATTTGCCAAAGTTCTTTGTCGTTCAGTCAGTTCAGTGAGAAGGTGGTTTTGACTGGTGGCAGCTGGTTCGCTCAGCGCTCGACAAACTGCCATGGAAACCGTGCAGAAATTCAGCCGCTATTTGGGCCACAGCTCGAAACCTCGATATTTAGACTTTTTTCAAGTGAGAAATTTCAGTTTCAGAAATGGACAAATCATTTCCAGCGCAACGGCCAAAACGCTCAGCATCCAGCGGCGTACTGTTGGCTGCCATGGCAACCAGAGATTTGTCTCTACAGCAGCATCCCGACCATTGGATAAACTGCTTCCCATGCAAGATGACTTCATCCACAGGCACATTGGACCTCAGGAGCAAGAGCAACAACAAATGCTTGAGTATTTGGGGATTAAGGTACGATTTAGACATTCACATTTTAATTTTATTGTTGTTAATTAGTATTTGTAAAATAATGAATATGTATGGTGGGCATGCTATATGGGGGCCGGGTGTGCATGACGCCAAATGTATTCCTTAATTATTGAAATTACCAATTTTGTACTAAATTTTCTGGGCTAAAATCGATCATCTGTGATCTATAGTTATTTTTATTTTCCTTACAAATTTTGGAACGGCATGAAATTTATGTTAAAGCTGTAGGGGGAGGAGGATGCTATATTATAAGTACGAACATGTCCATACAAGTTTTCAAACGAAACCTCAAATGATCAATTTTTAAAAAAACATGTAAATTACAGTTTGCAACAGGTTTTTTTCAATAATAGGAAATACGTGCATTACAAAACGTTAATACCAGTTGAATTCACCAAAAAGTACAAACATGTCCATACAAGTTTTCATATGAAACCTAAAATGATCATTTTTTTTAAAAAAAAACATGTAAATTATGGTTTGCCACAGTTTTTTTTTCAATTATAGGAAATACGTGCATTACAAAAAGTTAATACCCTCGTTTGCGTCAGTGAAATTATTATGTCCGTTATCAAATTTGGCATGAGTTTACCAAAAAAAACGCAGTGGTGATGAAAAAGTTGTTTATCTTACTACTGTATATTGCCCAACTTCTAAATTGTTGTGAAAGGATAAATTGGCTTAGCATTGCAATCAAGCCGCAGTTCACATTGTGGATAAAAGTTTTATTACCCATGAGCTGACGTCGACAGAACTGAAATTCTTAACCTGAGCTAATAATAAAATGATCACCAGGCTACTTAAGCTGATTAATTGCTCGATCGTTAACAGAGCCTGGACGAATTAACAGACAGAACAGTTCCTGAAAACATCAGGCTACAAAGAGACCTTGACCTGGACCAACCTTTGGGTAAGAAAACCGCGCAAATCGACAAAGATATCGTTGTAAAACGGCTTCGTCAATCTGTTGGATCAATCATGACTCCCACAAAAAAACACTACCTTTATCCGACAAATCCTATGTTGAAATAAAAATTTTATCTCCAGTTAATTTTTCAAGAAACAAAACGATTTTCTAATAGTAAACCTACTTGCATAATCGTTTCTCAAATGTAAAACATATTCATTTCGCCATCAAACAGAAGAGATAACGTCATTCTGGTTGACAAGCATGTTGATTTTATAAAAGCTTCATAATGAATCGAGGTTTATTATAAATTCACTAGAGGAAGCAACATTATTGAGGTGCACTTTTGAATAGTTCTATATGAAAAAACATATGCCCATATTGAATTTTAAGATTTCAATTATGAAATCAATCGGGAAAACGTAATTCTGACGCATCCTGTATGACCCACAAATAGGTGTAGATACATGTACAATAAAAATAAATCCTTGAGCACACTATACTGTATAGTACGGCCAATAAATTTCAGCCATTAATAGTTATTTTAGAAGTCAATGTTGAGGTCACGAAATAAGTATCTGTAAGATGACTTTTCTTGTAACAAATATTTTACAGAAATGTTCATTGCAAGCTGAATAATGTTTTGTATAAACGAACGAAGTTATAACATTTGCTGATAATAGGTTTACTGTGAAAAAAAACCACTGACTATTATGTAGATTTTTTCAATTATGAATACTGAGAAAAACTAAATATTTTTTGCGCGATTTGGTAATAGTAATTGTTTTAGTTTCCTCGCCTTTTTGAGAATTCTCCCTTAGGAATGGGTGAAAGTATGTGAATTAATGGGATAGGAAAATTTTGCAGTGATGCTTTTTTATTAATACTTTATAAGGGGAAAGGGGCTATAGAACAAAATGGGGACCTGATTGACTGTTGGGTATCATCTGATGGAGTAGAGTAGAGAAGTCTATTGCTGAAGACTGTCTATTGTAGAGAAGACTGTGCTCAATCTGTAAAATTCACCTAGAAACACCCTTGGGAAATGTTGCATGGCATTGCCATTACAAGTAATTGGCTGCCTCTATTGACCTATATGTAATTAGTCGTTAAATCTGTCACTTGCCAGGCCACATGCCTTTATGCATCTTCCATTACTCAAGACAATTACACTGATAATGTCGAGTTAATTTATGCACGAAAGCTTTTTGCATTAAAAAAAAATTAGTTTAAATAGTTCGGGGCAAAGCAAGGACTACCAAATGATAGAAATGCAGGATGCGTCAAAAGTTTTTTTTCGAATATATTTTATAACATTTTTTTACACCTGAAACGTTAATTTAACCATTGACTATGCCAACAATTATATATTAATTGTTAATTTTCAGGAGAACATGATTTGATAGAGCGCATAAAATACATCGCTGAAAGAAATAAAATTTGGAGATCGTATATCGGAATGGGCTATTACAACTGTTTTACTCCACATACGATTATGCGAAACATCTTTGAAAATCCAGGGTGGTGAGTTAGCATTGGCAGCCGATCATTCGCACCCACTTGTTAAACGAGGTTACCATCATTTATATTCCTGGTGTATTTTCACACAGCCATGAGCTGAGTAATCAAACCCCAGAAGTAAAGTTTTCAAATGGTTGTGTGAAGAATGATCGAGAGAGAGTAAAGCAAAAAAAAAAAAAATGTATACATGTTCATGTATCATATCACTTGGTAACAACGACACTGATATGAAAAAATTTCGTAACTAATAAAGCACTTTTAATAAAAATGTCGAATTCCTACATATTACTTCAAATTCTATTACCATTGGGAGGAAATGGTTTGTGCATTGTCCACTCCAATTATTTTGCTATTCAAATGCTGGTCGTTGATCTGGTTTATCGAAATTAAACTGAATTTCTTCAAAACTGGTATCAAATTATCAGTGGTTGGTTTTTCCCCATTCTTATCTAATTAGTTTGACCAATAGTCAAAAGTCATCAATCGCATAAAGATAACTTAGACATCCAGGATTGGAACGATCCCATGCAACTATAGAATGATTTTCCATGGGTTAGACTCATACATGCGTCAAGGCCCGGGGCGTTCATATATTGTCTTGCCATCCCCATCCCCAATGTCAGCAAATGTTGCAATTTTCAGACCCCCTTAAGATGATGGCATAATATTTGAACGTCCCCAATTAACAACATTAATTTTAAAATGTATTCATTAGGACGACTCAATATACTCCTTATCAACCTGAAGTTGCTCAAGGAAGACTGGAAAGTTTGCTGAATTATCAGACCATGGTAGCAGACTTGACCGGCCTGGACGTTGCCAATGCATCCCTTCTGGATGAAGGGACTGCAGCAGCCGAGGCCATGGGGTTATGTTACAGGTGTGTTAAAAATGCTGTCATCAATCACATTGTAACCGAAATCGAGATGCGCGAATGAAAATCTGCAATATTTCCCCAATTATCAAATAGGTATGGGTAAAGTAAATCGTATATCTTTTAGGAGGTGATTACGGAGCAACAAAAATGGCAACCGAACAGTTCTTATTTTATGTTGCTTATCTTTTAATTTCATTTGGAGTTGGAAACCTGCAATATTTTCCCGGCATGCTGCCCCTTCGCCAATGACAAAATGATAAAGTGATTTTCTCCCAATAGCTAGTGAGCTAGCAGTGATTGCCTGCAGTCAGCTGCGGCCCAATGAAGAAAATAAAAATTGTATATAAACACAAAAAGGGAAAAATCAAAAAGCATACCTTCATGACAGTTAGGACAAGTACCATTCTTGCCTAATAGGCAATGAGGTTTTATAAGAAATTGTCAATATTTTGGACATAGCCCATAAGTTCAACATCACGATTTCGTTTGATTCACCATCAACCAACTGGGAAGTACTGTCTGATGAACTGCCCACTTTCTATCTAGACACAACAAGCGAAGAAAGTTTTTTGTATCCCACCTTCTACATCCGCAGACATTGGCCGTGGTACAGACCAGAGCGAGGTAATACGAGGTAAAACTCAATTAGCAAAATCGGTGAATGTTCTGAAGTAATAACATTCTTCACGAGCAGTGTCATGGGCATCGACGTCACTGTCGGCCATTTGAACGACATGGATTTCTCCAACAAGGACGTGTCCGGAGTAGTAATCCAGTATCCCAACACTGAAGGAAACATTGAAGATTATTCCGAACTAGTGGAGAAGGCTCGTGCCAATGGGGTTGGTATCAAGATGAATTGGGATGAATGCTTGGGCTTTGATCAATTTCTTGATCATTTTCTCCTTTCCTGCAGACGCTGGTTGTCTGCGCCACCGATTTACTGGCCCTCACCATATTGCACCCTCCCGGTGATTTCGGAGTGGACATAGCCGTTGGGTCAAGTCAGCGCTTCGGTGTTCCCCTAGGCTATGGTGGTCCACACGCTGGATTCTTTGCGGTCAAGAACAGCCTGGTGCGTCTTATGCCAGGGCGTATGGTTGGGGTTACCAGAGATGCTTCTGGTAAGGAAGCCTATCGCTTGGCGCTTCAGACCAGAGAACAACATATTCGGCGCGACAAGGCAACCAGCAACATATGCACAGCGCAAGCTTTGCTGGCCAACATGTCTGCCATGTATGCAGTTTACCATGGACCACAGGGACTAAAGGACATCGCCACTCGAGTGCATAATGCCACTCTGATTCTAGCAGCAGGTCGGTTGGAAATGGTCAAAATTCTTGCACTGCGCATGCATGCATATTATGTACATCGGAATGTCTTAAAGAATATACAAGATTACATGTATCTGTTCACCCAACAGGCTTAAAAGAAGCTGGACACAAAATTGAAAATGCCACATTTTTTGACACGCTGAAGGTGAACCCCGAAACTGACATAAGTGAAATCAAAAATAGGGCCATTCAAAAGGAAATCAATCTTCGATATTACCCCGATGGAACGGTCAGTATTAGCCGACAACCAGACAGCAAATTTGCAAACCAACAATTTCTGAGAAAACCTTTATTATGTGTTCCAGGTTGGCATTTCTTTGGATGAAACCATAAAAGAAACTGATTTGGATGATCTGTTATGGATATTCATGTCAAAAAAGAAAGCCGTAAGCATCCGCCTTTGTATTTCTCGATCAAAATGGGATGCATTTGAAAACTGACATAAGTGACACCTTTTGGGATTTGCAAAAATAGGCTCAGATCGCCGAATCCACGTCGGAGATTCCGGAAGGCAGCATATTCAACACTCCATTTCGGCGAAGTTCGTCCTTTTTAACTCATTCCGTTTTTAACAGGTATTGTTACATGTATATGGTGGTATGACCGTGATACTTGGCAATGTTTTATAGTATATTACGAATTTCTTGCTAGTCACCATTCCGAAAATTGTATTGTGCGCTACATGAAGAGCCTCGAAAACAAAGATGTGTCTTTAGTGCATTCCATGATTCCACTGGTAAATCTCACAGCTTCACTCTTAAACTCTTTTGTCTCGTCTTTTCTATAAATCTTTTACCAAATCATTAAAACTTTTTAAGGGCTCCTGCACGATGAAACTGAATGGAACGACGGAAATGATGGTAAAGCTGTTTTCAATAGACAAAATTAAAACGCAATTTTATCCCAAAGAGGATATTTTGGAAAATGCTTATTTGAACATTTTCTTCAAAAGCCATGTTCATTCAAACATTTCACGGATATTCATCCGTTCGTCCCATTGGATCAAGTCATGGGGTACCACCAAATGTTTCAGGAGCTTGAAAGAGATCTTTGTGAAATAACTGGCTATGACAAAATCTCATTCCAACCTAACAGGTGAGCTACCTCAAATGTAAAATTAAACGACCTGGTGTATATTCAGTGCATAGGAGTTGAAATAATTACATGCATTCCTTATTTCACCGCATTAACAGTGGTGCGCAGGGAGAATATGCAGGATTGCGTGCTATAAGATCCTATTTGGAAGCCAAGGGAGAAGGACACCGAAATGTAAATTCAATGTGTTTAGATATTGAAGTGAATCCAAAATGCGTACACATTTTCTAATTTTAACATCGTTGTAGGTCTGTCTGATACCAGTCTCTGCCCATGGTACCAACCCCGCTAGTGCTCAAATGGCAGGCATGAAAGTGGAACCAATAAACATTGCACGGGATGGAAATATCGATATGAAGCACCTCAGAGCGAAGGTATTTCAGTATTTTTAAGGCCACTGCAGAGTAAATTAATTGCAATTTTTCAGAAAATAGTCTGTGCAATGAAGAACATTGCATGTATGATTGGAATTGAGTTCCTATTGAGCTATTTATAAACTGATTCAGGACTGATTCTGTTCAGAAGTTTCAAGACAACTCCTACATTACACGTTGTTTTCCAATAATGCTAACGATTTAGATGGAAAAACACAAGGACAACTTATCGTGCATCATGATAACATATCCCTCAACGAATGGAGTGTTTGAAGATAATGTAAGGTATGTTAAACGTACCTCAGTTCAACATGCAAGCTTGTGGAGCATTGTTAGTGCATGTAAAGTAACCACACGAGTAATCGTTCTGTAGGGAAGTGTGTGAACAGATTCATTTGCATGGCGGCCAAGTCTATTTGGATGGGGCAAATATGAATGCGCAAGTGGGACTTTGCAGGCCAGGTGATTATGGAGCTGATGTATCCCACATCAATCTCCATAAAACATTTTGTATTCCACATGGAGGTGGTGGCCCTGGAATGGGACCAATAGGAGTGTATGTATTCCAAAGCCTAACAAAAGACTTCAACTGATTTGGACAGAATCGTATTCATCAAATCACTGTGATTTGATTTCAGAAAGGCTCATCTTGGTCCTTTCTTGCCCTCCCACCCTGTTGTTAACCCTCTGGCTTATTTGGGCAAGCAAGCCAAATCGTTCGGGTCTGTAAGTGCTGGACCTTGGGGTTCATGTGCTATTCTGCCTATTTCCTGGGCATATATAAAGTTAATGGGAGCCAAGGGCCTACGCCAATCTACCCAAGTTGCCATTTTGAATGCAAATTACATGAGCAAACGACTGGAACCCTATTACAAAACCGTATTCAAGGGAACACAAGGTATTTCCTGAAAAAATAATTTTAAACTAATTACTCCAGCTGGAATTATTGGCATGAAAAGAGTTCTTGACATCATTTGATCTATTTGCAGGTACAGTTGCTCATGAGTTCATAATCGATGTTAGAGACTTCAAGAAGACTGCAAACATTGAAGCAGTAGATATTGCTAAAAGACTACAAGATTACGGTATGTATTGCGGTTAAACGCATATGAGGAGAAAACTCTTATCATTTTCCAAGTAATCAATAAAGCAAATGTGTTTGGACTTATTAGGATTTCATGCTCCGACCATGTCTTGGCCGGTAGCGGGCACACTTATGATCGAACCAACTGAGTCCGAAGATAAAGCAGAGTTGGATCGATTCTGCGACTCCCTTATTGGTAAGTCTCAAAGAATATACACAAACCGCACGGCCATTTGCTTATTATGAAGTCTCAAGCTGAAAAATCCTTTTTGCAGCCATTAGGAGAGAGATAAAAGATATTGAAGAGGGACGTATGGATTCAAGAATCAATCCCCTCAAGGTAACAGCAATCAGATTATACAATTTCTGGTTAAATTATAATATAATTATTGTGATATTTCTTCAACGTGCGATTCAGTTGTCACCTCATACACAAAAAGATGTTCTATCATCAGAGTGGGGTAGACCATATTCCAGAGAGGTTGCAGCTTTTCCAGCAGTAAGTTCATGTATACGTTTTTAAAAAGTTTTGATTTGTTTCAATTTCACTAACTCAAATCGGTTCTTGTTATTCAGCCTTTTGTTAAACCAGAAATGAAACTATGGCCCACTGTTGGACGTATTGATGACGTTTATGGTGACACCCATCTCATATGCTCATGTCCACCAATGGACCAATATCAGTCACCTTTTCTAGAATCTATTGAAGAGAAGCGACATGCTGCCACAATTTAAACATGTGCCTTTTTGAATATTGTATTAGAAAATATTATACCCATTCGTCGCCATAAAACAAATCTATTGTCAATTTCCCATTTTAATTTCTGTGAACTTCGCTTGCTTTCAAAATTGTAAAACACTGCTTTCACATTGTAAAAACAAGAATTTCAAATATATCTGTCAAAACTGCAACAACAATAAAACTGTCAAACAATTTATCTCATTCTATCGCATTGTATTCGTTGTGTGAAAAAACAATTAGCAGTGAAAGTAGACAACAAAATTAGAAATAAAAGTGGCTTTGCTTGAAGTGCAAAAAATTT
>JAQFYZ010001398.1:0-24042 GCA_034695085.1 Cylindroiulus punctatus | reverse complement strand
CCCCCCCCCCCCCCCCCCCCGAAAGTTTAAGTTAACGTTTGTGCTTTTAATTAACGTTAAATAACGATTATTTTGCACCGCTAAGTATCCAGTAGGGTTTTACTTTCGTTAGGAAATTACACGTTCATAACAAACTCTTCTTGAAGGCACAAAAATGAAATTAAACTCTTGCTACTAAAACTTTCGTTGTGCTGCTCAAAATTACCTTGAAACCCGAAAACTTCAGGTTTAAATTTCAAAGTTTTGGTTATATCAAAATTCATTAATTCTTTCTTATCGTTTGACAGTCGTTATGAATAGTTTAATAATGACGTTTTTAGTTTGCATGTTCATGTAATAAATAGTCTATCCAAGCCACCAGTTTATCGAGAGAATCTGTCATGAGCAGATGCTACAGCTTAGTTCCATCAATTTGATAAAGCGAACTTCCCTTTGAATAGATGCACTTAACAAGAATCTTTGTAAAAATAATTCTATTTAAGGCTGAATTTAAAATCTATACTTACACAATATACAAAAAATTGCAATGTAATGGGAAATGCATTTGCAATTGGCATTTTAGCTAAATGTAAGAGGATGGACGAGTGTGGTTCGAGGCTATCATTTAATATATATGTTGTAATATTT
This sequence comes from Cylindroiulus punctatus, assembly GCA_034695085.1. NCBI lineage: Eukaryota > Metazoa > Arthropoda > Diplopoda > Julida > Julidae > Cylindroiulus > Cylindroiulus punctatus. The sequence continues at coordinate 23,415 of JAQFYZ010001398.1, read as the reverse complement.
ACGGAGATTTTGCTTTAAAAAGGAATGGTGACCAAAGAATGGGGTTAAGAAATTCAACCGAAAGTTTGTTATGTGTTCCTAATTATGATATTTATAATGCATGCATATTCCAGTTTCGTAAAACTACCATAACTTCAACACAATTAGTAAGCAAAGTAAAAGTTCTGATATGGGCCTTACAGATTTCGGCCTAGCCTTCCATCTCCAATAAATCCAGATTGAATTTGGGAATCACAGCTAGGGGACCACGAAGCTCACTCGACACACAAGAATTTGGATTTTGAACTAAAATCTTCCTTCCTCTGAGATAGATATATCACAGGCGCGCACAAGCTATATCAGAGGCAATAGAAAATAGGAGTTTTCCAGTATTTTAGTGCCGTTTGAAAAACCTCAAGGTGCTCATCGACTCTGAGCAGCCGATTGTGAGTAAAGTCCCCATTGAGCCACTAAAATCCAAGACCCAATCAATTGAAACCACACTGGGACGTCCAGGAAAAAATATTTCGATTTCAGGAGACCCTAGTGGGGGGAAATACGTCGTTTTCCATGAAAAAGTACGCGCTCGTGCCTGGATTGATCTCATCTCCAGTATAGATTGTTCATTTTGCTTTAATCGAAGGAGACTAGAAACGAGCCAAGAGCATTCTCCTGACTCCTGTTCTCGGAATCTACGAGGAATGCTATATGGGACTGCAATTTACTAATACGTTATACGGTACATGTACATGTATGTTCAGCAAAGCATTACGCATGTTGCGCAAAAGTTGCAGCTTGAGACAATGACTGAGTTATCTAAACTCGATAAACCAAGAAAACAGATAACTAAATCAGTCACCTTAAAGAACGGTGAAAATTACATTTAGAACTGTTGCAAACCTGCATGAATGAATTATGAACCGCATTGAGGTTGCATCACCATACATGTACAATGTATATCATCATATTGGCAAAGAATGGTGTGTCTGCAGCAAGATTTTCCAATATTTGTCAAACTCTTGTACTTCATATGCACATATGTACATGTTCTGGAATAGGATGTCCATACAAGGGGGTAGGTGTGACTCAAGAAATATTTCGTTTTTAATATTTGGTTACTCTCAAATGCTATTTTCGAGTTTTCGGTCTCCCTGTAAATATCTAATCAAGCAATAAGCTTTTGAAGGGACGCAAAGCAATGCACATTTGGAACTGTTGAAAACCTGTAAGAATGAATTATGAACCGCATTGAGGTTGCATCACCATATATCATCATAATATTGGCAAAGAATGGTGTGTCTGTAGCAAGATGTACCAATTTTTGTCAAACTCTTGTACTATATATGCACATGTACATGTTCTGGAATATGATGTCCATGCAAGGGGGGTTGGTGTGACTCAAGATCTACTTCGTTTCTAATATTTGGTTACTCTCAAATGATATTTTCGAGTTTTCGGTCTCCCTGTATATATCTAATCAAGCAATAAGCTTTTGAAGGGACGCAAAGCGATGCACATGAAATGGGAATAAATATTCGGGGGAGGGGGAGGGGTGTGGGGTAGGCTAAAAGGTAGTTGAAAGCCATGCAGGCGCAGATTAGGTGCCAAAGGTATATAAAGGCGCAAAAGCAGATTGTAATGGGGTTGTTTGATATGAAAGCCCAAAGTTTCCCATAGCATCAATTGAGGAGACTGGGTGACCCACCCATTGCATTAGCATTAGTATAGAGTATTAATTACACACCCTGGTTTATAATAGGAGATTACTTTGTAGCGTGTTTGTGCAGCGAGAGCTGCACTGAAAAGCTGGCACACACAAGAGTTTAAGCCGTAAATGGCTTGATTGCTTTTCCATTTTTCCGAGGGTGGGTCCGGGGGCCATTTACTCCATCACCTTCCTTCCTTTCTTAATGCATTTTTGCGAGCAGCTTCGTGTCCTGTGCCGAGTGCATTGTGTAGGGAGCAAAGTGAAGTGCTGACTGTCTCTGACTAAGGCTTTACATCTACTTAGCCTAGGCTAATGTCTCATCTGCAAATGGCTTTCACGCGGGGTGGCAAGCAACAACAAAAAAGCACATCCACACTCGTCCCTAGTCCATTAGAGCTCCAGTTAAAATCCTCATTTCGTGATATAGAAACCAAAAATCCGACAGCAATCAATGAAGGGATGCAAGGATGGCGGGAGAGGTCGAGGATATCCTCATGGAAAATGGCGTTAGACATCAAAGCGAATTGGGCAACAGTGTGACCAATATTGACTTTACAAATGACGAAATACGCCAAGCAATGGAGTTGCCATTCTAAAATGCATTTACCTTAATTTGGGATGTTTATGACAGTCACTACAATGACCTATCGCCTACATCGAGACCAGATAGAACGGTTTCAATACCATCACGTTTACATGCAGACTGATATTTCCTTAATCTAAGTAAAAAGTTGACATAAGTTTACTTGATAATCTACACGGGGATAGTTTTATTCCAGGCACCTGAAACCAAGCTGCCAATATCATGCAAACGCATGGTACACTCTAAACGGAAAAAAGTGCAAATGTTGCACCTTAAGGGTACAAATGTTTTGAAACTATATACACACACCCAATGGGTACATATGTTGATTGCACGTGTACCCTTGACATGTGTTCCTACGGGTACATATGAGTCTACATTTGTCAGTTCATCCCTTTGGGTACTTAAATGATATATGGGGTGTACACAAAAACTGCATTTGTACCTTTACGGTTTACAGTGTAGCCCAGATGACAGATTTTAAGGCAAGTCATGCAAACTAGCATCTCTAATTGAACTAAAGGAAATTTAAAATTATCTAAGGTTTGCATTTGCTGTTTTGCGCGCCATCTTTCTTTTTGCAAAGGGAGCCAACGGGCATTCACCCCAGAATGTTTCTAACTAAAACTTAATATACACATAACATGTACATGTGAGCTTAGATACATGTATACATTATTTCATTACCTTCTAATTTCTGATATTATATGCTTCGTAAACACGACATTTTCTCGTAAAATTTTTGCCAAAGCTCATTCTTGCATCACATTCATAGACGCTAAACACGCACGTCATAGTAATTTGTATAAAACAATCAACTAGGATATCATAATTTTTATGGATGGCTTTATCCATTAAGCATACATGTATACAGGAGCGTTTGTAGATGACAAAGAACACTAACCGCTATCACCTGGCTGGCATCGGTGGTTATTTCGTAATAAAGTACTGTACATTTTTGGGATGCATTTCTGTAATACGAGACGTATGACAACTGATCAGATTTCATTTAACAGAAACAAAATCCGTCGATTAGAAAACGCCATTATACATTCTGGAAACATATGGTTAGCTGCTGCAGTGTTTGTCGTGTCACCAGCAGGAGATGCTAATTTTGGAGGGATCAAATTTCTCCTAACATAAAATTCACGAAATGACAAATGGTACGAATTGAAAGTCCATCTGGTGGCTCAACAATTATGTTTCACAAACAAGCTTAGTTTCTTCTCATTTCAGTACAGACACTGCATGTGCCAGGGTGGAATGAAAGCAATTACTTGTGGGGTTGTGCCAACATTTATGCTCCATTTTTATGACAGCTGGGCATTGATGTTTGCTCCATTTCGTTTGCCAATCATAATTCCGTATAAATCAAAGCGTTGTCCCACTCCTGTCAGATGTTTACAGGTATACTCACACCGCTGATATTGCTAAAAAAAATGTCCAGTATGCCTAATTGCAACACTGTAGTTTTAGGGACAGTCTACGTTCTTAAAAAATTGTAGGGAGCTGTACTCAAACGACGTCCTTCAACTTATTAAGTAGTTGCCATTTTGACCACCTATACCCCCACACCCTCCCCCGTCTGGAAGTTCAATTCCATTACATGCTTTGACAAAATAATGGGAAGTCTTGTTATATAATTACAGTTTTCTTAATCATCATGGTGATTTACCTTTTAATTAAGTACAAGTTTTGAACAGAATACAACGGAGTTTTACATGTCTATAATAGTCTCGGCAAAAGAACGAAAAAATTACGTCGTTCAGACCAATAGGATGCGATTCGTCCATCCTGTAATATAATGTCGAGCATGGCAGCCATTTTCCTCTTACCGCTGAAACTCCTGAAACACTACATCGATAAGCTGAATCTCTCTGATTGGCTGTAAAATTTTTCGTTCTTTTGCCGAGATAACTTTAGTATAAATCTGCATAAATCCAGAAAAGATGTTGAAGTTCACCATCCTGATTCCACAAACTTAACAGCCAACACCCAGAAATTCAATTACCATGTCAACTCAAATCATCATTATTGTCTTCATCCCACGTTATAAGGCATGTGATCCATGGCCTGTGAAATATGGACATGCTGGGAAACTCCACAATAATTAAAGGTACACTTATTTCCAATGGAAAACGTTATTAATCAATTTTCTGGGAAATGGTATTGAACGGAAATACCCGTTATCAAAGCCGTTATTAAAGCCCTTGTTGTTGTCAAAATGCCCATAATAAATGCCGATTTTCCATAGACTATGTTATGGAGGCCGCAAACAAGCCTATGAAGATCCAAATATGCACTCACTTGACTTTGTCGATCCGCTTTCAAAAGTATAACATCATGCATTTATACATCCAGTGACCTTAATCGCTCTCAAAAATCTCGATTATTCAGCGGCATATTTCAGCCCACCTGATGCGCCGAGAGTGGATGGCACTCTCCGGGGTCCCCTATGGGATCCGTCGAAAGCCCAGGCACCCAAAAGAGAAAATAAAAAGAACGATCCGCGAAATCCTCTCCAAATCTCTCGAATTTCAAAATGACCATTTGGCCTTTTCCAGTATTTTTAGAAAGGAAAAAAATGTAAGAACGTCCATTTATTATGTGGACTGACCTCCGTTAAATCCCCGATAATGCCGTAAGAAACGTTCCACATGGCCATTTATATCGATAGAACGTGTCCGAGCTTTAGAAGAGGTGGAAATATGACGATATGTCACCTAACCTAAGTCCGTTTATGGGAGTGCTGATCGTGGCAGGGGGTGCCGCAGATATGGGATTGAGCTGGCTCCAAATAAAAATATTATGGACAGGAAGAAAAACCTCAGCATTAAAATTCCAAATGGCAAATCGATCCGAATGTCTAAACGATGGTCACTTAGCTTTTTTCCCCTCTCTAGGGCGAGAAGTTGACCCCTCGGACGTCCTTACATATTTGCCGTTTCGTATAATCTCCACGAGCCACCCGTTGACAATCCCCGCAATCGTTGGCATATCTATCATTCTCTCTGGCTTTACGTCGAACGGATAAAAGTTTATCCAATATAGAGCTACGCCGTCGTCGACGACAATTCACATAAATAACGTTTTGACCACTGTCCGCACAAAGCGAAGAGTGGCAGAAATATAAACTTTGCGCCGAGATTATGGGACTCAATGGTTGGTATTCAGCGATCTTTTATTCAAACCTATACGGAACATGTTGACTCCAATCGCGCCAGAAGAGCTCTAGGGCTGGGACAGGTCAAGAAAGGTGTCCACTGTTATCACTAAGGTGATATAAAACAGCTGGGGAGGCATGGGAAATTTACACCGTGAGCAGCCAGAGACTGGGAAACTTTGCAGTACACTGTAAACCGTAAAAGTACAAATGCAGTTTTTGTGGGGTACACATGTACATCTGCACCCCATATATCATATATGTACTCAAAGAAATGAAATGAATATTTGTACCTCAAATTACAATGTAACCCTAGGAACACATGTCAAGGGTACACATGTGATGAACATATGTACCCATAGGGTGTGTATATAGTTTCAAAACATCTGTACCCTTAAGGTTCAACCTTTGTACTTTTTCCGTTTAGAGTGTAGTTATGAAAATGTGCATTGGTGACCCTTGTTATACAACCAACAGTATGTATAACAACTACATAACAACTGCAAACAAATGTTCACCTGACATGTTGTCCAATATAGGGTCTTTGTAATATTTAATTAACTAATGTTACTTAATCGTTCCCAGAATCTATAACATTGCAAAAGAGCATTATTCTAACATAATGTGCATGGTGCAATGCTACACTGTAAACCGTAAAGGTACTAATGCAGTTTTTGTGAGGTACAAATGTACATTTGCACCCTATATATCATATATGTACCCAAAGAGATGAAATGATTTAAATATGTGTACCTCAAGGTACAATGTACCCCTAGGAACACATGTCAACGGTACACATGCAAGGAACATACATGTATGTACCTATAGGGTGTGTATATAGTTTCAAAACATTTGTACTTTTTCCGTTTAGAGTGTAGATACAAGGGCTACATTTTAAAAATTGCAGAAAAACTTCTGAAGTTTATGTTGTGTATTTAATTCACAGGTAACATGCAGCAGCAGTCGGCGCTATAATCGTTTGAAATGAAAATGACATATACAATGATCACCCTGTATATTTTGGATTTTTGAAAACGGTATATTTTCGGATATTGCAGGCTTCTAGAGTATAAATCGTTGGTCACTGACTGTGCTAGGTACGCCTTTGTGTCTAATGACTCGTCAGTTGCACGCAGCGCCATGATTGCCTAATAAATTGGCGGCCTGTATCATTGATTTTTATGTCGCGTTCATAATTTTCTATGATGGCCTCATACCCGTCATAATTACATCAGTCCAAACATGAATTAACTTAATTACAATAACTTCGTTTTAGTGCTTTGACATTATCTCCGTGTAATTTACGACGCTCGATGGTTACGTGGACCAAATTTTATCTGGATTCGTCATTGCATTAAATCATGAAACCCCGCTTTGGTAATTGTCAAGAAATGCATTATCAAATGATTGAATCTGACCCCTTTTCAACCGACTAAAACACATAAAACGAGCGTTCATTAATGCGTTTTAATTAGGTGCTGCTGCTAGCACGCCTTCGCAATGGCACGAATACCAATTGCAATAGGCTATTCCGACGAATTCAAAATGAAATTTAAGAACAGTTGTGATTTCATGGCAAACTAGGGATACATTTCCCCACCATTATTTTTCTTTCCAAAAGCACGGCTTCATAATTTACACATGTCTGCATGCTTGGTTTCTTGGAGCATCGCTTGTAGTTACTGCCATCTAGCTGCCATAAAGTGAACTAAATAACAAAAATACAATATTCTGGTGTCAACATGCTATAAAAGCATATTCACCTTCTTCATTCAACGAAATATGCTGTCATTTATTATAAAAAGTTTTGAACAAATTGTCCTGCTGCCCCAAAATTGTGGCAATCACTGAGGACCACCTTGTATTGCGGGTAGACCTACCATTAAGGGGCAAGTGTATATGCCATTTCAAATTAGAGGATTAAGTGCTTCGTTATTTTAAACATTAAACTCATTTTTCCCAAAACCTGCAATCGTGGCCAGAACTGCCCGAAGCAGAGCTGTGGTCACTTCCGTTTCCATTCGTACATCATAAATTCTCGTGTTCCAGTTCCTAGAAGCGTTACCCCTTGTCTGCTTTTGACATTAAAAGCCGCAGCGAGAGCAGCTCATTTGGAAATTAGGAAGTCCATTCTGGGATAATGGACTACGGAGAATTATATCGATTTAATTGAGGAAAGAGATATGTGACAGGATATCGAATGTAAGCGAGTTTAGATGACTATAAATGCTTATGGGACGCAGTCGGGTAATACGGAAATGTAAGTGTGAGGGTCGTTCCGAAAATGCTTTAACACTGTCCAGAGCTAATAATAGTCTGACCAACGAAAGAAGAAACTGAGCTACGAATAATTAGAACGATTCAGCTTCAAGATCAGATTTCACCCACAACAGCGACGCATATCAAGCCAAAAACATGTTAACATGATTAACATCAGTGACGGGAATGGTCTTGCAAGATTAATTAGATGTACATACATAAACAGGTGCTTGAATTTTATTGGTTGATTTGAATTCCCCAGTTTCAACATGATTCCCCAAGATTCCCCAGATGCATGAAAAACGGGCTATTGATGAGCCGAAACTCTATTTCTATAAAAGAATCTTTCATGAGCAGAAAATGTTCTTGCATTAAATCAGGGCACAATTCATGTATTTGTTCGAAAAAATGTAAACCATGATGTTAAACGGGGACAAAAGCGTAGCTTTACTGTACTCAATATACATGTATATTTCATGATTTATACTTAATATGTAAATGACCTGTTCGGGATCGATGACTAAATGTAAGTGATTATTTTCCAGATTTTTCGAATCGTCCTTGCCCCTTTACTGCAGATTCCATATCCTTCGCGGCTTAATCTTTGGCCCGGCCAGATATGGGAGGCGCGTCAATCGTACTGGGGACTTAATCCTCATTGTCTTTTCATTACAGAAACGTCCGATTATTTAACGTCCAGTCAGTCGGCCATTTATGAGTCAGAAATTTCCACATCATTGCCATTATGCGGAATTACCACCGATGTGCGGAATAAAATTGCACTTGGCCAACAGTGAGAATGGACTATGGGGGATAATTCAATTATAGGCGATGTGGCGTGAGAGAGAACGCTGAAACCTATAGAACCATAGAAGAGATAGGAAAGGGATCAATGGGATCCGAGTACTGCGGAATACATGGAAATGGCATGGAAAGTCCGAAATAACCATGATAGGGGCGAGAGCAAACAGAGAAAGGCCCGTGGCAATGAATTGGAAAGCAGCGAGGGACATGGCACATTAAAACACGGCTAATATCAATACATCCCCATTTTGAGGACCCTGTGTGCATACATAACCCGAATGCTGAAGATTGGCGAACTGATATTTACTGTTTAAAAAATGAGGTCTCAACGCAATGGGGCAGTTAGAAATGACTTGGAGCAAAATCCTGACTGCAACTTTCGTTCGCCAAAGTTTCCCCCTTCAAAGCAGTTAACAGTGGACCCTTAAGGCCGATCATGAAATTAACAATTTCTAAAGACAGTCTAAATTCAAGCATTTTAAATGAAAAATATGAGAAGATGGATAATGGAAGGAGAGTCCGAGATTTTCCTGATATTCTTCGCTGTATTTGTCATTGTACATTTGACATTGTTACTGTGCCAGCAAGGATGATATAAACAATGCTTACATTCAATCTATAAGGCACATTCAGCTAAGTAAATCACGCCTGGAAACCTGTTGGACCTTCCTCAATTTCGTTTTAAAATACTTGACTCGAGATTCAGCGGGAGGTGGTGCCATTCAAGACACCCTAAATCTAGCAAATTAACATGCCTGCAGAATGAGTATGTATGTTTTCTCAATTGTTCTAATCATTATATATAGAAAGACAACCTGACTGACATACAATCATCGCACAGCCCAAACCGTAAGAGCTAGTAACAAATTTTGCATGTGCCTTCCTTGGGTGTCAAAACCACCATTTAAGAAAGGATTTTTTCGTAGTCTCCCTTAAAGGGTTTTTAAAAGAGGGGTAATTATATCTACTAAACCGTTAGGGCTACACCCTGGAAATTTTTCTGTCATGTCCCTTAGGTTCCAAGAATCTTGATATCAAAGTGTTTTCTTTTGTATTACCCCCGCAAAGGGGTTAAACAGAGGGGTGGGTAAATACATCTCCCAAACCGCATGCAAACGAAGTTGCCTCTAGTTTAGCATATGACTGGAAGGTCATCGCAATGAACGAGGTCCATGGACCATGCTGGCCTTGCTACCAATTTTTTGCATGATTCGATACACATACTTTTACATATAGTTCATAAACTTAATGAAGAAAAATGCTGCAACCCAATTTTATTTTTAAGGATAGTATAAATCGACACAAATGCGTTTATTCGTGGACCTACATATTGCATGCAAGTAGCCCGAATTTTAGCAAACTGAAACATCGATTCCAGTCATGGTTTTCATGAGCGTCTTTTTTGAACTCATCTGAGCGTTGATTCCCCCGCGGCAAGGGAGATGAGGCAGCAGCGTATGATGGTGGCTAACATGGTCATTTTTCAATGATGTGAATGGCTTTTACAAATAGATCTAATAAGAGTGTGGGCAATAAAAGCGAGGGGCATCTAGCTGGAAACCAGAAGAAGATTGCGAGCAACAGAGGGATGGAAAAGTTTATTATGGAAAGTCGCTAGGTATAATAGGAATACGTAATAACTGGCTCGGATAGGAGACCGGCCGATTCCTGCTTTATAGACAGTAAAAAATTGATGCAGCACGATCTACGTGCGCAACCCTGGCGCCATTTATTTTCAATCACTTTAAATGGAAATGGAAAGTGATTACAATCAAATCAGTGCGGTCCGCGAGCGAGCAAATGGGCTGGTTCCGTATAATAACGCTTTCTTCATCGGCCAGCACACAATTATAATAATCAATAATAATTTGATTATTTTCCAATTTGCGTCGCACAATGCGTTTCCCTGAAAAAGTATAGCGCATTTCGGGAAAGAGATTGTCCAGATGTAGGCCTGCATGGAAAGAAAGGCTTTTCATATTTGGACATTTTGCAGCGAATTGCACTTCAGCTAACTTTATCGGACGTAAAATTTGCAAATTGATTCGTCTCCAGCTGGGGAATCGCATATTTGTTTTCTTTCAGCTCATTAAATGCATCGAAACTGGAAAAAAAACTGCCATCAAACATTTATAAAAGATAGTTAACGTTATTTTCCATCAAAATCGACCACAAACCCTAGAAAAGGAAAATCACATTCTCATCTTGAGTCAAACCTGTAAAGGTATGAAACTGTTACGTGCAATTTGCAGCTTCCTTGAAGTTATTCATATAGCTGAATGAAACCAAGTTTTTCACAAATAATGATCACTCGAATCGAATCAAGATACAGTATGTAAAACAGGTTTGCATGCATGACTGAAACGAAGTTTTTTAGCTAAAGGCATCCGAAAGTCTAACGCTTTCCTGTATTCATGGTTTCCTGTATTTGTTGACAAATCCAAAGCCAAAAATTCAAAGCCCCCTAAGGTCCGTGCTGCGTTTTCTATAAAGCAGATAATCTGGAAGTTTTGCTACATGTGTTAACCAGGTACCTTAAGACACGTACGTCATGTAAACTTCCATTTAAAGTTAATTCGATTAAAGGAGTTATATTTATGGCAAGTTAACGTTTGCATAAGCGTTATACTATTATAGTGATATTCCATGTTTGAATCCTATCTTTTGTAAACATTATGAATTATAGAGAACATAGTTCCTTAAAACAACAACTGGCTGAGTTTCACAATCCATAATATTGCCCTTTCTTAGACAAGCTGAGCACCGTAAGATATATTGAGATGAAAGAGTGACTGAAGACGAGTTGTTGGACTAACCAATACTGTAGTTTGCGGCAATGATGCAGCCAATTTAATTTTAAAATAAATATTGTGCATCGAGATGTCATAGAATTTATATTGGAGCTAGGCAATGATATTTATTTAAGTTTATCATGTAAACAAATACCAAAGATTCGAGGGAATACATTAGAGCGGTATTCATATATCCAATTTATTATTTTTGTAAAGAAAGCCGCATGCTGTATTTGTTCTCCGAGAATGAATATTGAATTCATGAATAATGCAATACTGTGCAAAAATAGATACTTGAGGCAAACAACATAGATTCGAGGATGAATTTACCATTTAGAAAGTATTTCGTGATATTTCTATTGCATATCAATTACGCTTCATTATGTAAATGGCTATCGCCACGAAGGATGTTTAAGAAACTAAAGATTACATTACGTAACGTTGCTTGCGACATCACAGAATTATGTAACACGGTTAAATCATCTTCGTGTATTTATTTCATTTGATAAAATAACAGCCCACGATATTTTCACAAGAACTCCGGAAAAGAAGTGGATGTCGTTATGAAAGTTTTATATTTTTTAGCAAATAGCTGGCGGCAATACGAAACAAAAAACGTCATCTGAACGACATTTCACTTTGTTACTCATTCGACACACTTGGTACAACATATTTGCGGATGCAATAGTGGAAGTTTTGTACTGTATCTACTGTACAACATTTCGTAATATTACGACCAAGGCAAAATTTAAAAAAAAACGATTTGTTTTCCTTGAAACAGGAACTAGATACATGAACAATAAATGTGTTACATGGTTTCCAATATTTTCAGAAGTGTTGCAGAAATGTGATTTTCCTCAATCAATGCAAACTGCAATTTAAACTCGTAAAAATTAGTTTTGAGATTTTTTACATAAATAAAGCATGACTCCCATTGCAAGAATTATTTTTTATAAAACAATAAAAGTTACAAGATCCAGAATTTGGAAAAGTTAGAGGAACTAAAGTATTTAGTTTGCACATGTATTTGGTTTACATGCAGGAAGTAACCAGCAACGACTCTGTTTTCTGGTATTCGTTCTTCTGGTATCGTTATGCCAAATCACCTATCATTATAGAGCGGGATTTCAAAAGAAAATTAAATTCAAAAGAAATTCCACACTGCATAGCAAGCCCAAAGTTGTTCGCAGTCCGTACTTTCTTCAGAAATTGCGCTTAGCAAAGATTAGCGATTTGGTCATATGATGCCAGTGGCCATCCTATAGGTTTTACATGTAGATACCATTTCCGTTTCTAACGATGGTGCACCTGAACCAAATACATGAAATAAAACTTAAATAGTTGTACCTTTTTCCTAAATGTGTTCTAAATAACTAACAGTGTTTTCTAAATGAAATTTGTAACGAGGGTAGGGACTTTGACCACCTTGTACATGTATGACAGTAATTGCAGCGAAACAGTAACAAGGTGTATTACAAACATGATTGTATTTACGAGGCCCGAGGGTGGACGTTTGCGATTTGTTCTGTCCCCCATCCCCCGTTGTTTAAAAGTGCATTACCGTTTCGAGTACCACCAATCTCGCCAAACTAGCATCGTGATCGATATTGCAATTATCGATGTCACGCTTTTCGTCAAAGATTCGTCATGGTTTAAAATGAATTTGCATTTTGCTGTTTCCAAGAAATAGCGCTTCAATCGTCAACAACATCAGATGCCATCAGGCAGAGCGCCTTACTCACCCTATTTGTTTAGGTAAAAATGTCCTTGCAATTATTGTTATTATTATTGTTATAAAACAGAACTTTGTTAGCTCCACAATTAAAACATTTATTTTATGTTTCGATATGTTAAAAACCCCATAGTAGTACTGAATGCTCTTTGATCATTCGGTTAGTCTGGCACTGAAATGGAGCATTTTACAGTGCTTGCTTAGATTTATGGCATCCCCTGATACTAAACAATCAGGCAGTCTGTGCTCCTTGACATTAATGCTGTTTTTGCGCAGGTCGATGCTAGTTATGTTTCTAAGATTTTCTCTACACTCCATAAACTTTTACATCTTCTCATTAATTTGCAAACCGCTTTATTTGCGACTGCAGCCTGCATTATAAATTTTTAATGGGAAGATGGGACTCTGTGAGTCTTCATACTTTATTAGCCCCATTGTGTTGTTTGTTCGAGGCTTGTTTTCTTACTGCTTTTCCACTCCCTCGCACTCACGCTAGGCTTTGAAAGCACTATGATGAAAACATCATACTTATCATACGCCGAGCACCGAATTACAAGTGTTTGTCGCGTTCAAAATTAAGCAATCAGCTAGGAGGCAGAATAACAAAAATAGAAGAAAAAACTGGAAAAAACGTGGCCCCTAACGCTACAAAAAAACAAATTTTTCATAATAAACTAATGCAATATCCGTGGCATTATGGGCATACTGTATGCGAACATCCCCACCCACTGCCTGCCATTTCTTTCATTACGGAAAGATCAACAAACCCGACGTGTTGCTTCATCATACCGGAATGGAAAAAGCGAACAATTTTGAAGTTTGCCATATTCAGGTTATCATACGTATGATACTCCCAAAAATGATGGAACAACAAATGGGGTTGGATTTGTTGTTCTTTCCATGGCATTTGTTTGTAAACAAGCATAACTAAATAAGTATCTGCAGGGGTGCATTGTATACGAGCTGAACGTTTATACTAAAATCATCTTACACCGATTCACTTGGATGTAAGTTCATCTGCTTTACCATTAAGTTTGTCACCTGTGTTGGTGACATGTCGATAACTACCCAGAATCCTCTGATCATGTGCTCTTCTCACGTTATACTTGCTTACATAGGCGTACTATTTGCAGTGACTTTAATTTGCTCGATTTGGGGTGTCTTAAATCAAACCATCTTCATTATTTATTACAAACGTCATCGAAGACAATAAATACACACGTAAGTTTCTAACCGGTATAAAAATAATTTAGATTTAAAATGCTTACAAGTCTTAACGCAACACTGGGGCATTCAAAGAGTATTTTTCTAATGTAATGGGGGAAGAGATTCCATTCTTGAATGCCTTTATCAATCAAGTAAAGGTAGGAATAATGTAACAGGTTTACATGTATGGCTTTAAACGTACAGTGCATCATAAAGTCTGCATGTAAATATTCATCTGTAAATCAGATAAGTTACGTGGAATTGAAGTCACTCAATATATTTATCGCAAATTCAAACTGCTAAGTACAACAGTTAAGTAAAAGCGATCACCATGCTTCGCAATAGCATTCATCCAACATTTTTTTGTCATTGATTGATTGTCATCCTTAGCAGTATTACAGCCACCGCTTCAATAAGTCTCGAATCGAATGGTTTAAGGCGGTATGATGTTCAGCGACAGTATGGCGACTACAGCATACCTAAAAATGCTGTCTACTAAAAAAAGTTACCTAAAAAGTTTAAAGATCAAGATTTTTCAACTTAAGAAAAAACAAAAAAAAAACTTTTCAAACCTATTTGCAGTATGCGGGCGATAGCTCGGTTTGATATAATTTATCTTAAAGCTATACTGTTTTTATACAAAAATCTAAAACTATAATTTGTATTTGGAATCCTGATAAACGATCTCTAGCATTAAAGCTTACGTAAAATAAACAGCGTTTGCAACGAAAGAAGACAGGATAAAGTAGGAAAGGAATTTTTCACACGGGTGTATTTACACTTCAATCCCCCTTGAATAAGTCCTTCTTCCAATTAAATCCGCCTTCTTCAATTCTGAATAAATCCCCATTCACGGATTCTCTTTCGAACGACAATTACAAAGCCTTGCGTGAAGTAAGCGTGAATTTTTTTGCGAGAATTAAGCGTTAAGCGTTACTACGTTTCCATTACACTTTCGAAACTAGTTCCGTGGTCGAAGCTATAGTATGCATTTTGCAACGGAAACACTGCACTGATTTTGGAACGAGTTCCAGCAACTCGTTTGCAACGTTGCAACGAGATTGCTAGGTGGATACGTTTCACCGATCTCGTTCCAGTGCAATCGAAACGAAGTATTTATGTAGCTGTAATTATTTGTTTGTCGTTTTGGTGACACCATAATGACCTCATGAAGTCCTGGCGGCCATTTTGTGCAAACGAAATCAAAATTGCAAAGTTAGCAAGTTAACAGAGCGTGATTATAAAGCGATGCCAAAAGCTGTCACTCATGTGTTACCTAAGAAGGTAACACCTTCCATGTCATAAATTATGACAATGTTAATATGACGTCACTATAGTTGGCAGTGCATGCTAGTATAAAAATGTCAGCATCCTGAATCCCCAATTTATTCAATCCCACGCAACGAGTGATAACAATGCTAGAAATCAGTCTGACAATAGCGAAATTTTCGTAATAATAAGAACTTATTCCTTATGTGTATTTTTGGTTTCCATCAATCCATAACCGTAATGGGAATCGAAGGAGTAAGCGGAGATTCGTCTTTGATGGTATAATCCAGAGAGGCTTCATTAAGCATTGCCCATCAGTCGAAATTGAATTCCTCGTGGATTGCTCGGAATATAATCTTGAGTAATTAGCGCACATAATTAAGGTTGGCAATTGTTAGCAAATGTTTTTGATGTTTCCGACAGCCGTTGTTCGGCCAGCGCGATTGTGTATGGAATATAGAATATGGAATATTGCTTTTAATTAACGAATGTGAGGGACAATGGATTAAAAAGCAGTAGTAGAAAATCTGCACTCTTACAAGTTGAAGCGAGCTGAGGCAAATGACAGAGCATACTGTGTTCGGGCAAGAACGGTTATTTTCATTAATCTAGTTTCATTTCCATACAATTGCAACGTTATTCTGACGTGGGTCAGCAGGAGGCAGGTAGCACGTGATGAAAGAGAAATTGAAACAAAAGATAGCGAATTTAGTTTGAGTACCAAATATCAAAGATGAAAACTGAAGACTTCAGAGAACTTCAGAGAAGAGATAGTATCACACAATCACGATTTAAGACATTTGTGGTTTCGGTTTCATCGTTTCATGTTCAACCGTTATGCCCTACTCAAAATGGTAACAAAATACGTACGCTCCACCCCTATTTGTCAATAATGCAGTAGTGTTTTACCTAAGTGAAATTAAAGTAAGCTGTCCAACCTCTAGACAATCACTATCAGCCTATCAGCACGTGGTTAGGAGAAGCTAACTCTGCTTGTCCCATATTCCCAAGCAGTTTTCAAATTACGCAAAATTTTGGAACGACAAGAACAACAACAACTGTCATGTAGTGTAGCTCACACAACTTATCCTTTATATTTCGTTAATTAGCTTTTATTTTTTGCATAACCTAACGAAATCTAACCTAACGTGAAAATGTAATTTTATTTGGCTAATTTGCTTTTATTTTGAGCTGTCATGTAGTGTAGCTCTCATAACTTATCCTTTTTATTTCGTTAACTTGCTTTTATTTTGTGCATAACCAAACGAAAACTAACCTAACCTGAAAATGTAATTTGTGAATTGGCTGCCCCTTGTATCAGGCAAACACTGCCAGCTTACAAGCTATGTCAATGTTTCTATGGCTGTCGTTTTTATTTATAATTTTCGAAACTCGGCACATAACGTTAACCACTGAAAATGGATAGTTTAAATGATAAAATGCTTCTGGAGCAGTACATGTATGGTGCAGCATCACAGTCTTGCTAGTTCTCTTTTTTCTCTAAAGAAGACATCCCTTAGTTTGGTCAAATTCCTCGGCCTAACAGTAACTGTCAAAATGACATAAAACAGGCAACGTGACTGTATTTTTCGACACTGTTTTTGCTTAACCCTGCATTCGGTAAGTGTATCTTCATCCCTGCGATTCCGACGTACCATCAAGCATGCGACTTCCAAAGTGCCATGCACCGTCTTCGGCTTTTAAGCAGATGTTGTCAGCTCCTCCGGCCTCCAATCTTGCAGTTTTCTGCCTCACCCCACGTCGTTCCCTCACCCTTTCATAAATCGACGACAACAGTGAAAGCTACTTTTCTCATCAAGGGCATAATTCCACGCAGGGTGAGATTAAACAGTGAGAGCGAGTGTGGAGAACGTGTGTAGTGGTGTTGCCTTTGGCTCCGAAGAAATAACAAGCTGAAGAGTACAAATCCCTTTCCCGAGTGATAGCTACTTAATACCGGCATTAGCATGACGTTATGCAAATCAAAAAGACGAATGAAGAATCCGAGAGGCAAAAAAACAGGCAAGCAAAAAGAAAAGGGATGATGGCGATAATGAGCGAGAGTGATCAAGATCTAGGTGATCGAAAAGCCAAGGAGGCGGCAGAGGGAGCCACACACAAAATCCATGGTATCAAGAAATGAGCTAATTAGAAGTAAGGGTAGGCGAAGGGTTGCCATGATCGTCCTCAGCCCGCTTAGTTGTGTACAATAAAGCCTAGATAAAATCCAGCGCATTAAGCCAACAGCCTAAATACATGTAAATTTACTCAAGATATTGGAGCACTAAGATCAACATCTAATGGTAAAGCACGCTCGCATCTAAGTGGCAAGGCGAAGTCGTCATTAAGACATGCAAATGACGCTCTTGTCGTAAAAAAGACATGCCTCCTCTCCTGGCAAAATGGGAATAGGGTTTAGAACGGTTTAGAATTGACGTTGCAACCTGGTAGCATAGGCAGATTTGCATTTTGACCATAAGTAATGGAAAGCAAGACGTTGAGAATGGCTTGGAGAATAAAATCTTTGGTCAGTTGGCAACTTAATGGTAGTGTACTGACCATGATTATGATGATCAACTATAAAGAATTTTTAGGTGTGGAAATGCCACACGGAGGTTTTACAAGTTAATATTGCATACCACTATAATATGAGTTGATTTACTGAAATATAAGTAAAACACTTATTAAAGCCAATTAATAGGTATGTAAAACAGGTTAACATGCATGTCTTACTTAGATTAAGGTATCTAAAACTTTGTAGATGAAAACTGTAGATAAAATGACCATAAAATTTCCTCAAAATTTCATAAAGAGTATAACTAAGTTTACGAAAATTGTTCACTATAAAGTAAAAAGTGCAGTCGAAATGCTGGCTCAATGCTAAATTATTGCATGTAAATAAAGAGGCTCTTCCATGCCTCAATTTATGACAATCAAATGAACAAAAACAAGGTAGGCTCTACATTCGCTTTTAGCTGATTTGGAAGTGGCCATAATACCTGGTATATACAGTGTATGCGCCATGCATTATTGCTGAAAGTGTGTAAATACAATAATGAAAATTGGAAAACGAAAATATATAATGTATCCATCAAATGAACTTTCGTGTAGTATGCACAACTGATCGGAAGTGTGTAATGAATGAAAAAACGCTCACGTGTACACGAAGCCCATTATAATGAAAACCATCACAGTATATCAATATGCATGCTAGACACAGACATGCAAACTTCCATTTTAATAATAATGCACTTTCATGCCAATGGGTTTCCGTTGCAACAAAACCTCGACACTCAGGTGGATTGCGTTGCAATTTCAAAAAAGGCTATTGAAGTTCCATATTAGTTGAAGCGCAAACAAACAATTGACGGGCGAAACAGCAACGAGCTCAAAGTGACAGGCAATGGCTAGGGGGACAATGATTACAGTAACATTGTTGCAATATAGCAACCGAAACACTTATTAGCATCGACCTGGAACGATTACACTTCAACAATAGTTTGAGCCTCAATATTGTGAATGGCATGCATGCCGTTTTTAAAATTGCAAAATAACTGAATTGATCAATATAAATACTGAACAATGACCTGTCTTTCAAGGATAGTTCAGCAACTTTCACCTGGAATTAATGCCTGGAGTTAATTTTTTTCTAATGTAAAATCCATGTATACAGTGTACTTCGCTCTCAACATGCAAACTGAATAACAACCAATTCTTTAATTGAGTTAAAGTTAGTATTTATTGCATTGCAACATTCCATTGGAATGTCATAACCGGTTCAAAAATACACAATGCCAATTTTACATCCTATCCATATTAAATAAAATTAAGTAACCGTCAAAGTTACGAGGAAAACATTTATGAAAAATTTTAAACTAATGTTTTTATTTCATGTCCACTATTTGGTTCACAGAGTGTGCCATGGCCGACAATGCTAGAACTATTAGAATCGAAAATGTCATTCACGTTGGAAAACTATTAAAATTAGCTGGTGATTTTCTCCTGTCAGCCTTAAGGTTAGCAGTGATTGCCCTTCGTGGGGGCAGCTAAATCAAATCTATCACATTATCGGGTTAGTTTTGATTAGGTTAGATCATAGGCATAAGGTAAAGTCCGTTCTCGTATTTGGAAAACTGATGCCTATACTGTAAGTATGTTTACAAATTCGTTTCTGTATCTCCGTATCTTATACATAATTCGTCCATTGACTAAATCGAAATGCAACGCTCCATTAAAACTAACTCCGAATTATACCAATGTTTTTTCCAGTACTGGAAATGTCTAAATGGTAACGTTAGAATTAATTAATGGAGTTGTTGACATTGACGTTTCATGCACTTTGCTTGTCAGCAGAACTGCACTAAGCAATTAGATACATTTGATTTCTTATAATAAAGTGTAGTGGTATAATTTTTGAAACGATTCAATTCTTTCCTGGAGTCGCATTCGTTTTTCTCCTTATTTACTTCTCAGCAAGTCCATTAGCCGTGACCATTATTATATTCAATGGATTGTCCAGCACTTAAGAGAATGACATCTCTTTGATCCAATGTTGGTCCAGGAGCTCAAGTTGATCACAATGTTGTTTTTGTTGTCCCCTTTCCCTTTATTGATAAAGAAATATGCTGATTTTACAAGATGTCTGAATGGGAGGTGATCTGAACCACTTTAATACGAAAGCTAAACAAGTCGATTAACAATTACTTATTATTGTATTGATGCACGAACCCTAGTTATACAATGAAGTTATGATTGAACAGCGAATTATTTTGGAAGTTCTATTTAAAAGTTTGTTTACTGTCTGTAACATAGTTGTTATTACTGGGCGATCATGGAGTCCTACCCTCATTCCAAAAATATTTTTTGTTAAAGAACTGTTATAATTACATCCAGATATTGGTGGGGAAAGTAGAAGAACTTGTAAGGTTTACTAATTCATGTATTTGAATTACAGCACGTACCAACAGATGGCGCTATAACCGCTAGACAGTAAAGTGACGTCTATGCAGCGAAAAGCTACGTTTTCTGGTACAAGATAACCATGATACCAAATCACGGATGAGTGTTATGGGCAATTTCAAAATAAAATTGATTTCAAAACAGATTTATACACAGTAGATAATCATCGAAGCCGGTCCTCACTATTCAGAATTTGCGCTTAATTGGCGTTTGGTCATATAATACCAGTGATCATCGAGTCTTAATAAAATAAAATAAATAAAGACGTTCAGTTCTGATTTTTCCTAAACATGTTCATCCTAACTTAACCTTTTCAATTGATTTTTGTAATTAGGGTAGCTAGGACTACGTAGGACTCTGTGCATTACCGCAGATTGTACAAACACTAAATTTATCAGATTACAATTTCCAAGAGGAACATAAAAATCTTTTGTAAAATCAGATTGTACAATCTTATTTCTGACCGATAAAGCGAACATTGGGAACTTCTTCATCTCCGATCACCAAGCTGTTTCCATGCAGGCAGAGTTGGTTAGTCAGCATGGCGAAGGGATGACAAAAATAAACTTGGATCTAGCGATGCCTAATTAAATTTGCCAAAAGGGCTCTACAGAAACACATGGCCGGTTTCCGAGCATTAATTAATTAATCGCGGGCGCATGGCCTTCAGCATGATTTCATGCAAATTGGACAGTGTTCGCCGGTCGCCCGAGTAAATCTTGTAAACACGCATGGTCAAGCAAGTTTTTGCTAATTCTCCAATTAATCGAATTGGCGAGCGTGTGTTTGCGTAGGGCGTAGGACGGTTTGCATTTCCAACTGCCAATTAAAAGGCACACGAGTGATCAAAGAAGCGTAGGCCGAAAGAATTAATCCTTCCTTTCTCTTGCCAGCCACTTTAATTGGTATCCGGATGAAGTTTATTCTTCGATTAATCAAGATGAGCGTGCTTACGTTCGGATGGGGATGTTGTTTAGACGCTGGCAACCGCATTTAGTGCAAAGTGCAAAACGCAGCCCAGCTCGACTTTTAATATCGTCTCCACTTTTGCTCGATTACGCTCTTAAAGTTATTACTGATGACCGTCCCGAGCGCCCGACTTGGGGGATATCAAGATAAACAGTGCTTATAAACGAAACCAATTAAGTTAATTAAGGTGTTTTCCGCTATCTCGCAGAGAGTGCTGCACATGACAAACAAGCTTATCGGGCTTTATGATCATCTAGTGCTATAATTGCCTTCAAAACAGTTCAAACTATACGCGTGTTCAGCCCAGAGAGATGAGACGAACTAGAGAAGCCAGTTGGATGGAGAAGAGAAGGGGGGGGTGGGGAGGGGGATTAACGAACGGGTGGGGAACCGAACACCAGCGTTAACCTAAAACTCATTCAATTTGCAGTTTCAAATTGCTAAGCACACTATTTCCCAATTTCTTACTTGGCCATGCAGCCAGTCAAACGTACAGGGAGATAATGATGTCATACCCTCATCACAAAAATGAAGTCGAGAAAACTGGAACAAACTTTGGAAAATGTCGAAAAATTAATCCTAAAGTTTTTTAATGCGAGCATTTGGTTCACGATGAGTGCCATCGGGCGGCGCTGCGATCGCTAAATCTAAAATAGCATCTACATAGAATAATTCTCATGGTGCCCACTATAGTCGTCTCGGCAAAAGAAAGAAACATTTTACAGTCAATCAGAGAGATTCGGCTTATCGATGTACTGTTTCAGGTGTTTCAGCGGTACACCTGTTCAAATTGCTAAGCACACTATTTCCCAGTTTCTTACTTAGCCATGCAGCCAGTCAAACGTACAGGGAGATAATTATGTCATACCCTCATCACAAAAATGAAGTTGAGAAAACTGGAACAAACTTTGGAAAATGTCGAAAAATTAATCCTAAAGTTTTTTAATGCGAGCATTTGGTTCACGATGAGTGCCATCGGGCGGCGCTGCGATCGCTAAATCTAAAATAGCATCTACATAGAATAATTCTCATGGTGCCCACTATAGTCGTCTCGGCAAAAGAAGGAAAATTCTTACAGCCAATCAGACTTATCGACGTACTGTTTCGGGTGTTTCAGCGGTAAAAGGAAAATGGCTGCCATGCTCGATATCTATTACAGGATGAATGAATCGCGAACAGGAAATTTCATCCTGTTGGTCTGAACAACGCCATTTTTTTCGTTATTTTGCCGGGACGACTATTGGGAGTGTGCAGCGAAAGGGTCGCCATCTAGTGGCAGCCGAGTAAGCTCCCGTAAAAGTAGGATACTTTCAGCAAATAACATGGCGAAATTCGATAAACTCAGGCTCGTGGCTCAAAAATAAATACGAAATGCTTTAAACACCAACAAAAAGTATTATTGGGTACCACAGAGTTAGTCAATACCGTTAAAATAATAATTAGCTTGCTTTTACGAGCTTATTTGGAGAAAATGAAAAACTTCCATTTGCATGTGAGGCGTTTATCCTACTCTCGCGGCCATGAAAGTGGCTGACTGCAGCGCCACCAGTGGCGTTGCACACTCCCAATAGGATCATGCGACGAAATCGCCAATCGGTGTTAAGCTAATTAAAAAAAAATAAGGCATTACATTATTAAAGAATCCGTTCATTGATGGATCATTTGGCGGCGTTCAAACAAAATGTCATATTTCAGCACTGATCGAGTTCAAGATATTCGGTTTCTCAATAATTTTCCATATACATGTACATGTAGGTACTGAAAAGTCTAGATGACTGGTATTTACTTTGTGATCTAATGCAGAATCAGTTCGGTGTATTTCTGATAGCAATTAACCATGGCGTCAAACATTAAATTATAATTGAAACATTGAATGGTCTGTCAACCAGCCAATACATGCAATAAGTAGATAAGGTTAAGTAGATAGAATGTAGATCGACCTTAACCTCCCATAGGGTAGGCGTGACGTTTCGCAGTTTAGCTTCCACTTAA